>JAIPRL010002449.1:0-59790 GCA_025469235.1 Pemphigus obesinymphae | reverse complement strand
CCCCTATGTGAAACATGCCTCTGCATACTTACAGTCAAACACATATTCCTCGAATGTCCCTCTTTTCTCTCCGCTCGCTCATCATCGAACATAAAAACAACTTCATTGAAAGATGCCCTCGGACCTGTGCAGGAAACCAACATTGTCAACTTCATCAATGCAACAGGACTATCATCATTAATATAACATCAATCATTATTTAATCATCATGTACCCTTAACCATGTATATATTTTTTTTTCTTTCTTTTCTCTTATTGTATAACTTATAAAATTTGCACACAATACGTTTTCCAGTGTAATTCAAAGCCACAACAGGCTAATGAATCTTTGTATTTGAAGCCTATAATTTAATAAAAAAAAAAAAAAAAAATATAATAAATATTAGGAATAAATAAAAAAAAAATATATATATATATATATACAAGTACCTACCTATATTATATAATATATATATATATTATTTTTAATAATACAAAATTAATATATATATATATTATTATAAAAATTGTATAAAAAGAAATATGTCTAGAGTATTCGTAAAATGTTTATAAAGGTAACAACTAGTTTCGAGAAAAAATTGTTCTTGGGCTGTAATTTTAATTAAGAAACTAAATTTTGACACAATATTGTTGACAAAATAATATGTGTTTTACCGTAGTCTCTTTTTAAAAAAAACATAGACTTAATCTTAAAAAAGTTACTAATTTTGTAAAAACCATTTTTTGGTAAATTTTTACAGAGGGTATAATATCAGTTATGCTTGTGATATCGAATAAGAGACGTAAGTAAAACACAGATAATTTTGTCTAAAATACTGTGTCAGAATTAGATTTTTTTAATTACAACTACAGCCCGAGAACAATGTTTTATCGCAAAACAGTTAAAAAAATAACGTGATTACACAACAATAAAAAATGGTACTAACACAGATCTATTTTTAAATTACTTTTAAAATGTACTTATATATTTTAAAATAAAATTTTTATACTTAAAATTTCATAAGAATTGCCTATACAGAACCCCTTAAAAATCGCATGTATAGCATCCTTTTGGTAAGTAATGATGTAGGTTAACCTGATGATGACCTATAGACGAAACTATTTTTTACATTTATAAAAATTTTGTGAATATTTTCTTTTTATATATATTTTTTTTATATATATTAATTTTGTATTACCTATATATATAAAATATTATTATTCTTATAATATACATTTTATTTTAGCAATTAGGATCCCCAAACTGCTAATTGCAGTCTTCTAGGAGTATTTTGATCAAACATTCGAACAACGTAGTCTTCTTTGAAGTCTTCTTTTTTATTACAATATAATGATTGTGTTCATATATTTTTATTTTATAATAATTGTTATTAAGAAAATTACAACCATATAATATAACAAAACTACAACTATCATTGAATAATTGCAATTTAACATAAATAGCTATAAAAAACACGGCCAATGGGGAGGGAGACTATAGCCCCCTTAGCCCTCCCAAAACGAATCGTAACTTGATTAAAATTGTACGTTTCTATTATACGGACGTATACAGTGTACAATATAAAATAGACAATTAATTTTTTTTTTTTTAAATAATGTATCTATTAAATTTTTTTATTTGATAAAAAAAGTATTGAGTTATAATGATAAGCAGTGTCTATATAAATTTACCTATGTAAATAAGTGATTAGAAAATAAATTATACATATTTTTTTAAATATATAATATAGAATAACAGGATAAATAATAATCTTTTATATATGTAGGTCCGATAATTATTATATTATTATAATAGTTATAATGGTTTATAATAGTTGTGGTTATAATATATGTAGCTATGTATAATAGATAATAGTTAAATCAGGTATTTATAAATCAACAACGTTGTAGAGACGTGAAGAATGTATATTAGTATTTACAATTGTGTCTCGAATGACGAATACACTGACGTAATACCACATATTTGAAATGTAAAAAAAAAAAAAATCATAAACTTTTTTCTGATTTTACCGACTAAATGTCGAACAATTTATAGTTTGCCGACTACATTACAAAATACTTCCTTCAAAAGGTAAATAAACAAAAAAATAAAAATATTGTCAACTTTCTGTTTTTGACGACTGTTTACCAAGGGTGAGACACATTTGACATCCCTATTTGTCTTGCAAAGAATCATCAACAATTTATTTAGACGATACCTAAAGAGTTTTTTTTTTCAATTTTCTCTGCAGTATTTCTACGTATTAAGAAAAACTGTCAAACAAAAAACTGAACATTTTACAAACATATGACGAAATCTATTTTTGTTATCATGTTATAATTCATGTAGTAATCATGTTGGGAATTTGAAGTTTCCATTAAATACTTATTATTCTGCTACAATCATTAAATCTCATATTTTTTGCCCATATTATTTTGTTTTCTAAACTATTTTTACCACTTATTTCATGTAAAAAAAAAAAAATTGTTATTTTATATATTAATAATTAAGATTTGAAAATTTAATACTAGTTCAATCGTCTTTTATTATATTATTTTATTTATTATTACTTTAAAAGTAATCTTAAAAATCAATAAATTATTATCGTTTATTTTATAACGCTTTTACGTTTTTTCGTGGCGTTTATTATTTTGATATAAATTGAAAATTAACCGATGAAATAGATTTTAATAAATATAATAGCAATATGATTTAGAAAATAATAGTTTTAGAGACATTTGACTAATAACTAATTTTACTTACTTTTTCTGTGATATTGAATTTAGGGATCACTGGTTTATAATAAAACTACTTAGTACTTACTATAATAAAACGTTTAATAATCTTTTAATTTCAATTTTTATACTTACACAATTAATTATTGTACCCAGTATTAGTATTAATTAAAACTTTGATCAAAATTCGTTTTAAATTTCTCTATTAGAAAGTTCTTTATACGAAAATTGCACTCTTTTTAGTAACAACATACTTAAAAAAAATGTATACATATATAAAACGAACTTGTCTAGATACAGGTAATAAAAATGTATCCATCGTCCTTTCGATCCTCGTATAGGATAGTGTAGACACAATCATATTTATATTAGATTTAAAAAAAAAAAAAAAAAAAAAACAATAAATCATTACATTCGAAAACAATTTTGAGCGAAGTTCGATAAAGTATTATTTTCCGATTTATAAAAATTTTCGTTTATTTTAGGAAGTTTTATTCTATGTTTAAGAAAATAACTGGAAAAATTGAAAAATTATTTATTTAAAGTACCATTTCAATATAGTTTTATATTAGAAAACTCTTCAACTAAAAACTTTATCTTCATTTTTCTACCCAAAAAGTGTATAAAATATATATTAAATAAACTACAAACAAATACATTTCTTGGCTTTGATCACAATGATGTACAATGGCGAAAGAACAAATCTAAAATGTTCAGTACCTAGCTATATAATTATACTATAATTATAACTTAACCTGCATAATTTAGGATTGTGAATCAAAGTACATCGATTTATTTAAGTTAATATTATAATATAATATAAACTATAATATTTTAACTTAAGATTATTTAATAAATCGGTTAATTGTTTATACATATGTATATGTTGATTTTACAATTAAAGATTAATGTAAGATTAGAGAAACACTATTGGTAATAAGTACATAATATATTAAATTTTACTAACAAATTGTTAAGTATAAAAACAAATTAAAGATTGAAATTTTTAAATTTTTTACATCGTAAATGTATACATAAATATATAACAGAACTTTTAACTCTATAATATATGTTATAGAGAATATTATACTTAATTGGGGATAATATTTTTTGTTACATATTTATTTGTTCATTCTGTTATAGACATAGACAGGAGTAATGTTATTTCGAGATGTAAAATATTAGAGTATTAAAATAATGTTTATTTATTTAATTTAAAAATATTGGGTAAAAGTATTACTTATACAGTTTATGGTTATGCATAATGGTGTGGCATGGCATAAACGAATAAATGAATGCAATCGATATCAAAAATAGACCGTGGTTTAATCAAATTATTTTATGTAATATATATAATGCGTTCAATTTGTAGAACCTCTTGAAATTGCACATTCAGAAAGCATCGCTGTTCATGAGTTGAATCTAGGTAGAAATTTAATTCGTTTTAAATCATTTCGCAGTATGGTACGTTGTGTCTGCCGATCATTCTTGGTCTCATCAACAGTTTTCAAATTCCGCAAAAGGTTTCTTTAACAAGTAAACACAAGAAAACTTTCTTGTACACTAACCTTCCGTACATTTTTGGTGCTGTTGAACTTCTAAGAATACTTATCATGATAGTGTGCTTGTAATTTCCCATAGAGTGTCTGGGAAAATGCATCAAAATTCTTTTGCTTTCATTATTATTATTATGGACCCGGTTGAGTGTTTACCACTGTGTATTAAGATAATACACGTCTCGTATATTTGCATTTTGAGTTTCGAGATGTTTTGATTTTAATTTAAAAATCTAGACCGAATATACATCTAAAATTGTTTTAAAATATATTATTATATGAAACAATGTGGTATAATTTATTTTTATTATATTGCGAGGATTTTTGAACGTGCGGCAGAGGAGAGTAAAAAAACAAACTCAAATTACATTTTTGTCTTTTGTAAAATATTGTTCACCAACATAACGAATATTATTGTTAATGTTGATGGCAATATAATATGTATATTGTACACATATTTACCGTAATATTAGTCATATATATTAGAAGTCTTTAAGAGTAAAGCAGGTATTATATTATTACTTATTTATACTATAATAACGGATTTCAGAATAAATGTTTTAAGAATCTTGAAAATTAGTTTTAGTGTATTTATTTATTGTATAAAAAAAATGTATATTCTGTATCAAAGAAACTTCAAAATAAAATAATTGCGTTTATATTGATATAGAATATACGGAAACAAAAATTACAATGTTACAAAAACTGCGTTAGTGTAAATCATACTTAATACGTTTAAAATAAGGAATTCAAAGGACGATGAACATTGGGCGTGCTTTCAAAAATTCGCCTGTGGGTGATATTAATAAAAGATATGCTCTCTGCACAGTAATCCAGTCTCGCAGTTCCCGGGGTTAAAAACTAAACGTATTTTGGAATGAAAAAAATAGTCTGAACTAAGGAGAAAAACATAAAGAAGAAAATATTTTGATAGAATTATTTTTGTAGAATTTATTTTTGCATTTCTGATATTTTTTTCAGGCACATACACACACACACACACACACATATATACATGATATTATAAACAACTATATAGTGGGAATAAACGGTTTATTCTTGAAAAGAAAACCATAGATGATGTATTTGGCGTCAAGGTGTTTAAACAAAAGAATTGGAAAGAATGCGGTCTGGAGGTTTTAAACAAAAATATAAATAAAACCATGTACATTGTACATAATATACTGCTTTAATATTTTTGAAAGGTTCGTTGGAAATTAATATTATGCTAATGGAGCCTCATTATTAAATGGGGACATTATTAACCGTCAACTGATAATGGAGTGATGTATTGTCTAAATAGTTGTTATTTATTTATACAATAGTACAGATATTGGTGTAGTTTTTCGTGATGAATTTTTGTGACAAATTCATTAAAATGTTTAAGAATATATTATATATACTATTACGGTATTAAAAAACATAATATAATTATTTAAAACATTTATAAATACTAATATAATATCCTATAGAGAAGAAAACATTAAATGTCAATATGTTTTTATCTCACTACTTCATGCCTTCTATAAATATATATATATACGCATATTCCTTCTACATACAACTATGACTTGCATATTAATAATTATAATAGACTGGTGCACGAACATGTTACAAACATCGATCATTAAATTCTAGAAATTAACTTGAACTCTATAGGAATGTGAGAAATATATGTAGGAAATATTAAATATTATACAATGACATTCAAATAATTAAATATTAGGAATATAAATGAAAGCTAAAGCCAAGGTCTTATATATAAATCAGATTGATTTATACATTTTTCCGATACCAGACTTATCACATTAAAATTCACATTACCTAGACCACGTAGTGTAAAGACATCTGTTTCCACGATCGACGTTCAACTATTTTGTTAACGAATATAACGAATATATACTATATATAAATCGATATATACTAACAAATTTTTAATTTTTATTTTACGTAACATCTCTTTCTAGATATAGAAATATTTAATATATATTTTGGATTTTTGATTTCTGTGAGTTTAATTTTATGTGTGTGTTTAACATTTATAAAATAACATCACTTTGACCAATAATTTTGGTGTTGTTTTATTTTATTCAAATCATTTTAAAAATCCTAAAATTCCTGTCATTCAAAGGGAACGCAACAAACAAAAATTTTCAATTTTATTTTAGTTTGTTTCTGATAAACCGAAAATTAAAAATACCTAATTTAAATAAAATAAAAATAAAAACCAGATTGTTGAATTTAAATTCTAAAAATTATATCATTAATTAATTATTATTAGTTAAAATAGCTGAGTATTAATACTTCATTCGTGAATTTTGTGTGATGAGTGAAGAACAAGGAAGTAATTATCCGTGATTTGGTAGGTATACTATTTACTGACTACTAATTTCGACGTTTATCGCTAATCAAACAGACACCAATGTTTGAATCAAACAAGAGACCATCCAAATGATGGTGGGGGTCCCACCATTTTTAATACTATTGATGCCGAGTATTGATACATGTTATTTGTCTGCAGGCCATTGAATTTCAAAAATTAATTTTTTCATAGGAGACCGTCCCTTTGTTTGTTATCGTTTATATATACGATCAATCAGAAGAGTCCACAAAAAAAAAAAAACACAACGATCACTAAGTAAAGAGTAAAATATAAAGAGAAGGAGGCTTGGGTAGAGTATAAAAGTTTATTTAAAGTAGCATAAGGTGCAGTGAGTAAAGCTAAATTAGGGAAATATGATGAGTTTTATGAAAAGTTAAGAACAAAATAAGGGGGAAAGAAGTGTACAGGCTATCTAAAGGAAGAGAAAAACAATCCAGGGACTTTAGAAATGTTTGGTCTATAAAAGATGAGGATAGGTGAGTGTTAACGAAGGACAAAAAATTGATAACGAGATTTTATCGAAGGATTATTAAATGAAGAATTTCCGAGAGAGGCAATTGATCGAGTTGAGTGGAATTTGGATATGGTGGATTTAATAAAGGAAAGAAGAAGTGTGGAGCATTGTTATAAAAATGGAAAATAAGAAAGTGGTGGGACTAAATCAAATACCAGTAGAAGTATGGAAAGTATTAGGAAGTTTAGGTATAGGATGGCTGACAAAGTTCTTTAAAAAGGTATTGATTGAAAGAAAAATTCCAGAAGCATAGAGGAAGAGTTGTGTGGTACCGATATTTAAGGGTAAAGGAGATGTACAGGAATGTGGAAATTATGTAGGAATAAAACTCATTAGTGGCGAGACCTGCAATGATGTACGGAACAGAATACTGAGCAGTAGATAGGGAGATAGAACAAATATTGAATGTACCTAGTAGAGATAATAATGTTAAAGTGGACGAGTAGAGTAAATAGAGATAAATAAGGAATGAGTATATAAGAGTAGCTTCAAAATGAGGGAAAATAAATTTAGATGACTCCGGGCATGTATTAAGGAGAGAAGAGACAGAGGCAATAAGATTAGTAAAGGAAATATATGTTGATGGAAAGATGCGAAGAAAAAGAGGCTGAGAGGGTTGTGATGGCGAATGGTATAAAGAAAGTGGGGGTAAGTGAAAAGAAGTTACGAGAGATAGAGTTAAGTGGAAGTGTAAGATTAGAATGATCGATCTTAAATAGTTGGGTGAGAAGGCGAAAGAGAAGGAGGAGAAGAAGAAGAAGAAGAAGAAGAAGAAGAAGAAGAAGAAGAAGAAGAAGAAGAAAATAAAAAGAGGAAAAAGAAGAATATATACCTACTGTATTAAACCATCTATAAGTTGTTTACTACAAATGTGCATATTACATATTACATAATTAATTCCAAATACACTTCGTATACCGATTATCAGCTGATAATATGTTTACGTACTCAGCAGTACTTCTACTTCCTTCGATCACTCCATGTCCAGGTCTATTATAAATAGAGTAGAGCTCTCGTAGTTCTTCATATTTAATTTCACTTTTAGATACTTGAGTTGAACTTATGCATGTCGTTGCCACATAAAGTAATATCTCTAAATTAGAATAATAATTTTATATATAATAATGTTTATCTTGGTTAAATAAAATTATTTAGTTATATAACTTTTCTGTTTGAGAGGAACAACGAATATTCAATGGGCACAGTAGTGCTACGTCGTAAAATTATATGTATCTATTGTAGACTTGGTGCACTACACTACTCAGAGGTGGAACTAGTTATTTTTGATAATCGGGGAAAAATGTTAAAAATACAACTTATCGTATACATTTTCCATTATAAATTGGTAAATTCACTTTAAAAACTACAAAAAAGCAAAAAAAGTCATGTAAAAAATAAAAATAAACCTTCAAATATTTTACGCCCGCGAAATTTAAGTCCCCCAAAATTTTACGCCCGGAGATGAATTTGTCTTTTTATATAATCGTCCGTAGATGATCCTTCATATTTTGTTTTATCTTTTTCACATCGTGGAATTAGAATAAAAGAGTTATAACTGCTAATTTTGAAAAAAAAGTAATGTTTTTTTTTTTTTTTTTTTTTTTATAGATACCATTTTGTTAAATTTTTGCGTTTTTTTTTTGGTCTGACAAACATTTTAATTTGACATATATTTAGAGAGTTAATCTGAATAAAAAATGTTTTAACTTATTATAAGAACTCTTGTTGGTTAATTATTGCCATTAATAGATAACACTCTTTTATTCTTACTGTTTTTTAGAATAAAATAATTCCATCTAATATACTGTTTTCTATTGTTAAAATAAAAAAGTTCTGTATCAAACACAATATTCCAATGGTACAATAATTATTCGGTAGCTGTTATATTATTATTTTATTATTGAATATATTTCGTGCATTGTAATTTATAAACTATGTAGATAGTAGATATCTATTGGCTATCTATCTATTTATTAACGTTTTCGAAAATCTATATCAAATTGGTACCTACTTTTATAAATGTTGCGCAACACCACAATATTATAAAGTTATCTAGGTACTTAAATCTATAAAAAATTGTTGTCGTTAATCTCCATTATTTACCATTTTTATCTATAACTTATATCTACAATCAGTATTATAGTTCCACTATAATAAAAGTACTTGGGTACGGATGGTATTCTCGATATAATCTTTTAAGGTTGATACCACCTAATTTACAAATTAATTTATTAGAATAAAATAGTTTTATGTGAAAAACTTTTTTATTTTTAAGAATAAAATACTTCTACGTGTGAAAATTTGTTTTTTTTCTCCGAATAAATAAACTAAAATTAAAATTTACATCTTCAATAACATTTTGTGTCACAATCGGAGCGATCGAACTATATTTTATTATTAGAAATAAATAGTTTTTTGTAAAATGACTTTACATGTGAGCATAACGCAGTGAGCGCTTAAGCATTCAAGACGAATATTATTCTCCATATATCTTATATATACTTATATTACATAACTCTAAATTGTAAATTGTGTAATTATTTTCGTATTATTATTTAATTAAATTTAATAAAAAGTACTGAAAAATGGTCAACAAGTAAACTTTTGATATTTCAATTATATATAGTGGTTAATAATTAGTTGTATAACTATATAGTCCTATAGTGAATAATTATTGTAAATTTGAAGTATCTAGCATTATAACTTTTTAATTTATAACAATTTTCAGTAAGTTTTCTTTACACTTAAGAAAACTACTAGAAAAATTAAAAAGTTACCTATTTAAAGTACCAACTACAATGAAAATCTCATCAAATAACCTCTTTGCCCCAATACTCTTACTCCATTCCTTCTACCCAAAATAACACAGTTGTAAAATTAATATACCTTCTTCATTCCGCTTAAAATATAAAAATGTAGTAAAAAAAAGTTGGAAAGTTGAAAGTTGTACGTTTCAAACATAATCTTAATGATTTTCGAGTGAAGCGAGAAAAACATTTTTGGGACTTAAATATTTTTTAGAATTCCGTATATTTTTTAACTGGGTATATGTATTTTAAAACTCTCAATTTTTGTTACTAATATAGGTAGGTAGGTACTTAAGAAAATATAAATTAACTTAATATGTATAAACGAGCTATCAATATAAATTATTGTGTGAATGGTTTTATGTAATAATGTATTCAATCATAGAAATGTTTCCATCAAAAAATAACATACCTACCTACAAATAATGGTACACTACAAATACTAATTATAAATATAATGATTTTGCTCACAGAGTTTCTTCGAGATATTGTTACACTTAATTTATTTTGTACCTAAATATTTAAAAAGTGAAATAAAATGTTAAAAAAACCCATCAGAGTTACAATTTTAAGAAATTAGTGAAAACAAAAGTAGTTTTGCATAAATAGCATTTTTGTAATTATTGATAATAGGTAGGTAATAAAACGTATTTTATTTTTATGACTAAATATGTATTATTTTGAAATAATAATTAATAAGGATTATTAATATATAATGTTATCAACCATGTATATAATTTATAATGTCTGGGACTTATATAAATGTATATGTTATAAGTTAAAGAATACGAGGTGGGACATTGTTTTCCAATTATTATTTAAATGTTTAATAAACTTTAACAGTTTATAATGAATTATAAGTTCCACAGTAGTTAACATTTAAATTACACAAGGTTATAGCTAAATACATGTTAATTGATATGTAGGCACATGTCTGGTACATATTATAATATTATAGTAAAGTTATGAATTTCAATGATTTGCCATTTTGCCAATTTAATTAATTTTAAATTAATTTTACAAGAGTACGTTTTGACTATTGATTATTATTGAATTATTTGAAAAATATGTAAATGTATTAACAATATACGATAAAAAAAAAAAAAAAATTAAACCCATTTTTAGAATTGTATATGTACAATATTAATATACATTCATTATTATTTTAATAACATAAGAATACATTTCTTAAGTAATGTTATCGGCATAAATATTATTGGACTGAACGTTGGTGGATTAAAAATAAAATTAATATTCAATCCATGCATAGATTATTTATGCAGATAAACGAACGTCACATTAAAATATAGTCAGATAACAGTATCAACTTTTTAGTTACAGTTGTATAGTTTTTTTTTCTTCAGAACAGACCGTATAGAAAAAACAAAAAAGAACAAAAAAACAAACAAAAAGACAAAAGTTTTTTTTATTTTTGTGAAAATGGAAAAATCAATAAATTGCATTAGATATTATGTTGATATAATAACATAATATGTGTAGGTGCATATTCATTTTTAGAAAATTCTTGGTTTTAAAAAAAATATACCTATACATCATAGATATTATTGATAATATAAAAGGACGGTTTATATTATTATTAGGTAGTATACAATTTTTAATAACCGTTGTTTATTCAATTTTTTTCGAAGAGTACAACGTTATATAGAGTATACTATGGTCCGAGATAAATGCCATTGATTATTTATTATTATATTCAATGAATATAATATCAGCCATTTTATCAGTTTGCCTTTTATAATAATACCTATATAATCTATACATATCTCGAAGTCAAGCTAATCGGTCCGTTCGATTTATACGTGGAAAAATCACTTTCACAGGTCAATTAAAAGACGATCGAACAAACAGTGGCAATAATTACGTTTAGAATTTCTTTCCGGTCGCGACCAAAGGTGACTTGATTAAAAAAAAACATAAACTATTTACAGTAATGGCTCGTAGATAGATATACGTATACTTGCGTGTTTGCTCATCTATACGGTTTAGCTGTATCTGTACAAACGTATTTCGATCGAGTCACATTTACCAATTTATCAGGTTGGCAGCATCTGTTGTGTAAATTATTAACTGTTGAACATTCAGTGCAAATCCTCTATAGTAAGCCCACCACCACCACCCGGCCCGTTCCCGGGCGCCACGGGGCTTCCTGTACCGTAAATCCCACTAAGTAAGACTTAATAACTGACCCCGATACTGCACAGCATCCTCCCCTGCACGCACGTACCACCTATCCCGAAGCAAAATGATGAATTTATTTTTTAAACTCGGTATTTATTATACGCGTTGATTAATAAATATTGATAATTATTACCTATTTTTTTTAAACTTTTGTGCAATTTTTTTGAAACGTACCTACCTATATACACAAATTATTGACTGACTGCATTATGCACTGATATGCATTTTGAAAATCGCTTGACGAATTCTTAAGGAATTTGATCATTTCAATAATCACTGTTGTCTAAATATTTGAACAATTGTCGTGATCACCCAATTCTTCACAATCTACACCCATAATATTATAACAACGGTATACACTACGACACAAAATGTGCAATACGAAAATGCAAATGTGCAGTACAAATTAAAAATTGTGTAATGATAAATACATTTTTTTGTGTATACAAGTACATTTAAGCAAGAATTGTTTTTTTGTTTATTTGTGGTTTTAAAAGTGAATTTATCAATTTCTAGGGGAAATTTATATAATAGGACATAGTTTCTCCGTGGGTGTTGAAAATTTGACTCTGTGTGTAGTACGAATTATTTTATAAAATAAGGGCTAAAATAATTGTTTATTAGGTATATCATAATAGCTATTCTATATTATAAATTAAATTTAAAACCAAATTTCATCACAGTAGAATTCATATAATTAATCGGAATATTAACTATAATATGTATTACCTATTAGTTGTTATTAAACCTGAGTATAGTTAAATTATTATCCATTTTTAATTTGAGTGCACTTTGCACAACATATATCATTGTTTTTGAAATCAGGTGACCAGAGTGCAATTATACATTTAAGTGCAAATTTAACCTTTTTGATCTGATTGCAATAATTGGACCATGTAGGTCATATTAAAAAGTATTTGTTACCTTAAACTTTATATTTACGAGTATATACTTTATAATATCTTTATACGATTCAATAATACCGTTTACTTTGAATGGTACAATTTTCACAAATTGCAAAGAAATATTAGTAGTAGTTTATTATATAACATCTATATATAGTTACCTAAATAAAATTATATTTTTTATCTATATATCATCCTAATTTATTTTTCGTTACAATGTAATTTCTTTATTTTAATTAATTGTTTTGCTGTAGACTAGTTTTAGATTCGGAGAGAGGCAATTTTAATAAACAAAAAAAATTGTATACTTTTAAAATGTAAACAGGTAAGTATATATATATATAAATATATAATATTATTATGTATATTAAATATAAGCACATATTATGTAAGAAAATATTTAAATAAAAATTATATATGTACCTATACTAGCTATTATTTTTGTACTACAAAAAAATTTTAATTGCTAAATCGTAAAAATATATACTATAAATATTGAGATGTCATTTATTTATTTATTCATAAAATAAACATTAAAAACTATTCATATGTTGTACCTATATGTAATTATTTTCTTCTTTAATTATTTATCAAAGAATTTATTTATATAAATTACAAGCTATAGTATGAAGTAAAGTAGTTTGTTTTAAAATTATAGACACATTATGTTTATTTTTTATTTCAATTTATTTTCTTATTGGACTACGCATTTAGAAAGTTTGTTTAAAACTTTTAACTCGAGTTTTGATATTAAAACGCTTTCATTCAAATGTTTTAAATAATTTGTATGTACCATTAATTTAATTAAAATATACGTATTTATACTATATCCGATTAAAAATTAAGTCATACGATTTAAAATAGTTTACGAATATTTGAATAATTGCTATATATGTATATATACATTATTTTTAAAGTTTAATTAATTATATTAATTATTTTTGTGAAAAACTTCATCAAGAATATAATACATAGTTATATGACAAAATAAAAATGCACTATATACTTATTATTGCATTATCAGTACTGACTGTTAATAAGCAAACCGTTTATTTGTGTTTAAAAAATATAAAACCTATATATGTATTTCGATAAACAAACAACATTCTATATACGTGATTATTACCTATATAATTTTAATCAAATAGACAAATGGTACTGGTAAATATTATTATCATAAAATAGATAATATATTAATTCATTGATACGAATACAGGAAATCAGATTAGAATAGTTGTGTTATTGGTCTATGTGTCTTGGAATGATCAAATGTTCACTTGTAGAGATATAAATCAAATTATAGATGGATTATTATAACGGGCAATATGGGAAATTCTTGATAGTATTATAATTTAAAGTAATATACATAAAAAGTAAATCGACTTATCAATACATTTAAAGACGAGAATGTTATTTTATGTAATCTATGTTCTCTCGTCAGTTTTTTTTTTTAAACATAATACATACCTATACCTATATATATGTGCATATGTAAACTTTGCATTAATATTTGTTTGATTTCATCATGCATTTATATATTGATTGATATTTTATATGCGAAGCAAAACAAAAACTGGTTTGCTGACGGTAAATGTATACACTATACAGTATACATACACAATATAACCTGTGTTTATATTCATATAGGTAGTCTGTTAGTTGAGTTCATATTAGCCCGTGTTTAGTGTTGAGGACCGGTCCTGTATACTAGCTTCGCCATGATCGACACCGGTTCATTACGAGTGACTTGGATAACGTTTGCGTACTGGTTGTCTTTCGTCGTGATATTTAAAAGTAAGTCCAATGATTTTTATTATTATATATATATATATCGTAAAATTATAGACATTTCATAGGTATTCAGTTAGTCAAATAAAAATCAATTTAACCGTTTTTTTTTTTAAATTATATTGTTACATCCAACCTATATAATAATGGACTTGAAGTTTTACTTGCCACAAACTTTTATCCGTAAATTAAAGTTTCAAGTACTCGCCAATTTGTAATATATTTTCGTAAACGTCAGATATTGAACGCGTTTTTATATATTTAGATTTTCCGTAACATAATATTATGCGTGAAATATGATTATTTTGAAAGAATTAAAATTCTCTAAATTACAATCTTTATCAAATATATTCAGTAATTATTTTTCATCAATCAATAATAACGTGTCACATTGTTAGAATGAAATAATATTATAACTATAAGGGTCCATTCACATGTGTCCGGACTCGGTTTTTTGATTCCCAGGTGGATATTCACATACGTCTGGACTGAAACCTTTCCTAGCTGGCACTAAAGTAAAAATATTTTCCCATAGTTTTCATAGAATTTTCCACAGTCATTCTTCACTGTAGTGTAGGTCAGAAGTCTCTAAAATTTTTTATTTGAGGGCCATATCAAAAATTAAACGTACTTAGCGAGCCAAAAGTATATAAACATAAATTATTTTAATTTTACAGAAATATAATATATACAAGGAATAAAAAATATACATATTTTTGATTAATAATTTTACATAGATTGTACTTACAAAAAAGCTAATTTCCAAACCTATTCATATTCTGCTAGGTAGTAAAAACAATGGTCGATTCTTTTCAATTAAAACAATTTTAATTCCATTTCTTATCTCAAAATATCTTAATAAAAAAACATGGACGAGCCATCGAACTGCTGTAAAATATGGTATTTTAGAAAATAAAATTTTTCTTTTAATTCCTTGGCTTTTTTCCTCCTATCAAAAATTATTTATATACTTTGAAAATATTTTGTATTCTGAATACTAAATTGTCCTCATGAACCAAGGTTACATGGTAGTGCCACTTCACTATTGAAATCGTGATTGTTGTACATTCGAATTGAAATGGTGGTCTAAAGTGGAACCAATCAGAATGATTTACGGGTTTTTGTATTATCGTTTACTTATCACAAACAAAATATTCCAACGAAAATTACATTTCTCGCATTAAATTCTTCTAATATGATTGTTTTCATCTTAAACTGGTTATGTGCATATTTAATATTTTATATCGATAGTACAACAATCGAGATTTCGATAGTGAAGTGACACTACCATGTATTGTAATTTGTAACTATATTTTGCCATGAACAAATTATTACTGCCGCCTCAAAAATCCGGACCCGGCCTGGTTGCAATACACACATGTCTGGACTAAATCTACGATAATTATTGAGCGCCAAAAAATTAAAAAATATTTAAAAATGAATGTTTTATGCAATAAATTCCTTTCGAAAAGTTTTAATAAGTATTCTTTTTTAAACAACTATAAAATATGTCACGTACCTATGCATTTAAATTAATAAATAGAAATATGTATTTTTAATCAATATAATGTGTATAAATTATAATTATTTATATTATTTTAAAACAACCATAAATAAATCAAAAATGTAAAAATATAATAAATAAATGTTGTGTGTAATTTCTTTAAAAACATTTTTATTTTTTAGAAAATTATAAGTAATTTTTTCATTTAAAAATCATATATTACTGGGTAATTGACTGTCTGTGGATTTAATAATCTATTCGTATATTTGGATAAACTTCGTTTTTAGTGATTTTACTTGTATTTAATAATTTAATTTAAAATAGTACAATATCATTACGATTAATGGGTTATAAAAATAGTAAGTACTTTCTAGGTATTCATAAAAAAATATTTAAAAAAATGTAGTACCTATAGAATGTAGATAAGATATTGACTAAATACCTGTTTTCAAAATATATATAAATAATAAATGTATGAATATAATTTGAACAATTACAATTTGTTCAATTTTAAAATTTTAAAATTCAATTTTCTTTGCGTTCAATTGTCTCGTGCCCAATTGTCTGAGCTCAATTATTGTTGGGACACCGCCCGGGCGCTCGGGATCGTAATAAAAACCCAGCCGGGTGCCAGGAAAGGAATAAAATTGTCGAAAACTAAACTATTTTTCACCCGAGTACGAGCTGAACGCTTGTGAATGATAATATTTAAAATCAACAGGACAATATCTTTTTGAAATCCCTTTTCGGCCCTGATCCGGCCCAGACATGTGTGAATGGACCTTAATTATCATGATTGTGATTCACTGCAGTTGTACTACCTACAGTATATTATAATACATAGTATAAAAATATCTAAAATGTTTCGACTTCAGGTTGTGTTAGGTGCATACTTGTATATTTTTTGTCCACAATAAATATTCAGTACCTATTACTTTTGTAATAATTACTTACAAATGTATTATTATATTAATTGAAGATAAAAATTCAATATAGTTATATACGCTAATAAATAAGAAAGTAATTTTTGGTATTGTCAATACAAGTTTTTTAAATCAAACTACCAGCTGTTATTTGTTAATATTATTTTTTATATTATTTATTTTTATTATATTGTTTATAATAATTACATATAATATCTATTAAATTGGTCAATATAGATACATAGGTAATATAGGGTCTATGATTATTTTTTAAACCAAATTCGCTTATAATAAGGTTATTGTTTATAAAACCAATCGAATAATGTAGTATTAAATATACATTATGAAAGAGAAACATTTTTTTAAAATTCAAAACGTTTATTAAAATAAATTTGAATAGCGATATTAAAACAATTACAGTTAACGTTGAATATAAAAATATATTTTCGAAAAGTCAATACCATTGTATGATAGTGCCAATATAAACGTATTAAGTTTTTAGATGATTTTTGTTTTTTGTTAAGGGTTTACACATAATACAATCAACTTGATCGTTACAAAGGTACGATATAAATCGTATTATCCACTCTATCTTTAGTTTTTTTTATTTAACTCTAACGTGAGTTGACTACGTGTATCACATATTCTTTATAGTCTGTTCCAAGTTTTTGGAACTTCGTATAAAATGGGGAAAAATAATGAAATTATTATGTCCTTTGAATATCATTCGTTTGCGCAAAAAAAAAAAAAAAATACGACCGTAAATAACATATTTAATACCCAAGGGAAATCACATGATGGTTTAAAACTTTGCCGAAAAATTAATATATATCTACCCATTATTTTATTTTTGATTTTTTTCATCTTAATCGATAATAAAATTATATAGGTAATAAAACCATGCAGTTTAATATAAATACGTATAAACATGCAATATTTACTTATTGAATTTAAACCTTGTAGGTTTGTGTTTTATATTGGTGTTGGACCATTAGACGGGAATCCGATAATACATAGGTGTTTATATTTTGACTAACTTATGAAAACGTATCTAGAAATTTAATAAACTATATTATTATTATAATTTTATAGATAATTTTAATCTAAAACATTTATTGGTATATAATGAGTTTACTTAATATCAAATTCAAAAAAGTATTTATATAAAAATGAGTAGGTATATAAGACACAATATATTGTACTACGGTAAACACTATACGAATAATACTATGGTATATAGGTACAATACACATATACTCGTAATATATATTGTAGCATATTATACTGTACACATACAATTTACAGTTGTTGAAAGAATTTTTATAAAGATAGGCATACAAAGAGACATTATGTGCATACAGATTACAGATACCTATATTCCTACTACACAATAGTCTATATGCATTTATTTTTCAAGAACTGAACTTAATATCTTGGTAATATAGTATAATATACGTATGTGATTAGTAAGTAACAATTTTATGATCTAAGTTTTAATCATTACTTTGCTATGTAATTTGATAAGTGTGCGAGTGTGTGCGAGTAATTGATTCATTGTGTTCAATAACAATACCTATATGGTTTAAGATAAATACATTTGATGTATTATGTTTATAGACGGACTATAAAAGGGATGAACAATATTTGTGGCAAAAAAAATGTCGCTTACTTCCGTCGCGCGTTTGTGCCAAAAATTAAAAAATAAAAATACCCGTTTGTGCTAAAGATAAAAAGTCAATTAGTTGCATCGTCTTAAAGTGTGGTATCACGCCGTGTGGTCGTCAACTCTGGTGTTATGGGGAGAAATGATAGAACACGCACTGAATTATACGTACTATAACTATTTATTAGACACTAAACTACGAGTAATTACGAATGATTAAACAATGAATTTACTTACACACTAGCTATAGGTAGGTACAAAAATATAGATATTAAGAATTATATATTAAACTATAAATTAACTTGACAAATATTGAAATACAGGTTCTGTTTAAGACTTACGTGATTACTGTACTCTGATTCTTGACCGACTGACGACCGTCGGACGGAGCCCGTCTGAGCCGCCGTCCGAGGCCTTTGGAATGTGCTGACCCAAGCATATTCTACCCTTGTAGGCACGCGTGGCCGACTTTCTAAACTCTGAGTCAACACATTGTACAATATGTATACCTACATAGCATAATATATAGTGTTGTATACTATATATCATATTGTATCCCGTATACAACAGTTTGTTTGCGCTAATATACCTGAATATTTTTCCCCGACATATATACGAATTAAATTAAATATATTTTAGTCGATCAGTAAAATTATCAGTCATTATCATCAGTAAATTCTGATTAAAATATACATTGAACTTAAAAAGTGTAAGTTTTATAGTTACTATGAACTATAGTTAGGTAGTTTAAATTAATTTACGTCACACAGATAGTTTTAAACGAACGCATCTGTATAAATTATGAAGTATATTTAAGTATGTTTATACTCGTATATATACTATATATTATATTGATAAACTAGTTTTGAGACACGTTTGTACTCAGTAAGTACATATACAGATATACACTATAGCGTATACATTTCGTGCACGTTAAGAAGAGCCCCCGCGGTGCACCAAAACTCGTCCGTCACGCGCAGGCCGGTATACTATACAGCGTTACCCAAAATAACGAGATATACTGTATACATGTATGGTAATAGTACGAAATAAGATAGTATGGATTGGAAACGACGGATTAATACGTGCAGACAAATTGTTACTGTAAATATCAGGGCTATAGATACTATGGTTGAGCAACGACCTATGTGTGCTGCAGAAAAACGAGTCCCAAAAGGTTCTTATCAAATTGAACATTTTACTCACTGGTTACTAACGCTCCCTAGTAGAGAAATATTGATAATCGATTATTTACCAAAATGCAAACGTATTTAAAAATAATAATTATTATTATGTATAAATATAAATATTACCAAACATTATGGATTAAGAATGTCCATGCCGAGTGTTTAACATTTATATTTTGCCTACAATTTGTTATGAGATAATCAATTATAAAGTTTTTCTAATCTTAACTAGACGAACTTTAAACTATTTAATTAAGTTTTAGTTAGGTATTAAAATAAATAATTAAGTCATAAAAATGCCAAGTTATTGTTGTGTTAGTATACCTCATGTAGCCTCACACACTGTCTTTGGAGTGCCTAAAGACGAGTGTAAAAAAATATTGTGGAAAGAAGTTTTAGGGATTTAACTTAAAAAAAGTTGTAGGATTTTAGGTATTATCTTATAATTAAGTAAGTATTTACACCAGCACTAAAAAAATTATTCATACCCGAACGATTTTATTCTTTTATCCACTTCATTCCTCCTAGCTTGACTGATTTTATTTTACGTCAAAACTTAAAGCATGAAATTGAAATTATTTTTCAACTTTTTAAATTGACAATTGTTGAAAAATCAAAAATAATAAATATACGATAGTCAATAAAAATATTGATATCATCATAACTACTAATTGTATGCTAGATCACGCTATTGATCAGAGAGTATTTTATAGATTTGAGATAAGAAACTCTGGGGGGTCACAAAATCACACTTCGTTGTCCAACCATAGTGTCTATAGCCATGATAAGTATCAAGGTAGGGGAATCTATGCGATTAAACCGCTGTCTAGTTTATAGTTTTGACGATGACAAAATAGATAGATATTATCACAGTTGACACATTTTTTCCTCGTGTACGCATCTTCTCTTCACCCGGCCTATAACGTAGTTCACCACTTTTCATTGGTCTAATATTTTGTCATTCGGATTTGAATTTTGATGGTGATTAAGTAAACAAACAATTAAACATGGATTATAATAACTTACATCATAATAAATAATATAAAATATAATTTATTCAAATTATATGTGCACTATTAAATAATTAACAAGTAAATACAGGCAAGAACACATAAAATAACATTGGCCAACAAGAAGTGATGAACTACAACACAGGTGCGGTGAGGAAATATTTTAGAGGGTTGTGCGTCACAAAATACAGTGATAATATCTATTTATTTTGTCATGGTTTTGACAACATATTCATATGCAGACTATATGCTACATGTATGTGTGATATGGCATATGTCCGCTAGAATTGCATGATAAATTATCGCTTAGATTCCCCCACTTACTAATTCACCGTAATAAAATGTAATCGCACCACTACCACCCGCCTTACATGTCGTTTCCAGTCCATACTATCTTAGTTCGTATCGTTCGTGATAATAGTCAATAAATATTGGTACTCTCACTATGTTTGCCAACGTAACGTGGTTTGATTATGGTTAGGTAGAGGGGTGGAAACCGGTCGCTGCCGACTCGGACGCTACACCGATGATTTTCATGTTTACATAAAACTGACATAAAACGGATTCTTAAAGTGATTTTAGAATATTAAAATACCCAGTAGGTAGCGGCTCGTATTAAGGAGTATACAGGCGCACGTGCACCGCCTAAAATGTCGATAAATTAGAGTGGTTTTATATATAAAATTATTATTTATTTATCGCTGTTTTAGTAATTATCGTGCCTATGAATATCACTATTTTACATATTATCACATATCTCACCACTGTATTGTTGATTATTTATTCCATCACTGCCACTGTCGCCAGGCTACTGTCCGTTGTGCACACTTGAAAAATTAGCACCATTTCGCCAGCTTGCACATGTGCGAATTTTAAAATTTTTTACACAAATAATTTTGCGGACTAATTTTCACCAGCCCGCCCACCTGTTTTTTCGATATAACATTGGGGGTAATTGTCCGCAAAATTTGAAAATTAGTCTGCAAAATTATGCATAATATCCGCAAAATTATTCATGTAAAAAATTTAAAAATTTCGCACATGTACATGCTGGCGAAATGGTGCTTGAAAAATTCTTGTATGATATGCCGTTTACATATGCGCAGTTTTATTTTATTCCCTGTAACTATATTCTGTGGTCATATGTCATAAAGCGTTTGTCGTTTGGTGCAGTTATTATCTACTCATTTTGCTATCAGGATATCACTTATCTAGGTTATATGGCATAAGGTAAATTGAATTATGTTTTATATGAATATAGGTATGTTCTTAATAAAATGAATGACATCACCTTCGTTATTACAGTATCTACCTATTATATCGATATTTTCGAGAAAAATACATAATATAATATTGTTAATATAGGTATTTGTTATTAATCCGTAGTATTTTTGTTTGTGCATCACCAGATATTTAACCCACGAACCGCTACTGAAAATACCTATCAATAAATTTATAGAGTACAGTATAATATTTAACAAGATTTTAATTTATTGTTTTAAACAAAAGTTATTAAAGCTTAAAAAAGTAAAAAATCAACTTTTTACAACTACAATAACTTTTTTTTTTAGATTAATAAATTAAAAAATCGAAAATGTTATTCTTTAGTCTTTACTGTTTTGAGAATAGGTGTTTTCTAAAATTACTTTAAAAACACATTTACACAACAATAAACACGGGACTAATTTTAAATTACTTTTAAATTGTATTTGAATATTTTTATATTTCTTAAAATTGCTTAATAATTGTCTATACACAACCGCTTAAAAAACGATTGTGTAGCGTTCAACGTGCAACGCGTATAGACTATTATTAAATAACAATACAACTCACAACACATCATTCCATGTAGTCTAGCTAAAAATTCGATTTTTTAATATATATATAGGTATTAGGTATGTATGATTATGCAATTTCAAAATGTACTAAATTCATTTAAAATTATTTTATATTGTATATTTTGACTTTTTCATACTTTAATATAAAATATTAAATGTTTTAAAAATCTATATGAACACTGACCGGCGTTTTTATTTATTTTAATAAAAATTAATTTTACTTAAAATAATAAATTAATAGTTTGAGAAATAGTTCAAATTTGATTGGGCAAAATTAAAAATTGTAAAATGTTTTCACAAATATTGATATAATTTTAAATAAAAACAATATATTGTGTACTATTATGATATTTTGAATTACAGAACCACACCATTCTACACATGTAAACACAATTTATTTACAGTAAAGAAAGTTCCTTCAATGTTCTCTGACCTTTTTGGTCAAACTTATAAATTTTCTAAGACTATCTATTCAATCATAACTGGTGAAAAGTCTTTTTATTATAGAGTTACAAACAAATAAAATTAATTATAATAGGTATTGCAATGACGAATTTCAAAATATTTAAAAGTTATTGACATAATTGCGTCTCATTAAAATAATTGGCACAAAATATTCCTAAAATTCTCATTTTTTTTTTTCTAGTTTTTAATTAAAAACGATAAATATGCTCTAAACGTAAAAAACAACCCAAAATGTATATGCAAAATAAAATTTTGTTGCTTCGTCTAAACATAAAAAGTACCTACTTACCTATTGGTTATTCGGTTATATTTGTGACTGCGGTGAAAAAACAAATTAAACAAAATATACTACAAGTCATCTGCCTTAGTAGCTATATCTATATTCAAATTCAAATTAATAAAAAAAACGAACGTTGATTATTAAATTTTGATTTAAATTAAAATAAGTATGTCTTATTAGGTACTATTTAAAACAAGTGTACATATTTCGAATACACTCGTATTAACTTAACTGAGGGATTGTACAAATATAAGTTAATATAGGTACAATAATGGCCCATTTAAACGAGTGATATTTACAAATTAATATTTGAAAAAATGAATTTTCAAAGTACAAACTTATAGCCCTTATCATATACCTATATTATCAGTGTAAGATAGTATACCAATATATATATGTGTGTAATAATATTACACGGATTCGTCAGTATTAAATAGTTACACGTGCGTTGGTTTGAATAAAGAGAAGAAATATATAGGGTGTTTATTACCGTTGCTTTTGCTTTTCGCGTTGTGGTGGAAGGGGGGGAGGGGCAAGTGGACGCGGAGAACGCGCCGCGGTATGGTGTAAATATTGTTCCGGGTAGTGGCTCATTTGGAGGAAATTTTCCTAAATTGAAACGAACGACTTACCTCGAGAACAAAGTAATTTCAACAGATTAAGTGAGAGAAAAAGACGACCGTGGTATTATATATACGTATATGTACATTGTACGTATACGCAGTGCAAAAGGAGGGTATGGATGGCGGGAAAAAAACGCGGTCTAAATGTCACGCAATAAATCGTACCGGGGTTTTTTTTCTTCGGTAAATTCTCTCACCGACGCGTCTTAAGAGAAAAAAAAAAATAAAACTTGGGGGAAAAAACACACACAAAAAGAAAGCGAAAAGTTTAGATGATAATAAACTGCCGGTGGCGAAAACTTTAACCGCCGCCGCCGGCCCCCCGAAAATCCCGTCACTCGTTCTGTATTCTTGCATAAACACGTCTTCGGAACACCATATATGTATATATATATATATATATACACACACACCTTACAATAATATTGTTATTAAATTATTATGTACGGTGTTACGTTCTTCTCTTTCTCGCAATAATATTATCGTCAGTTTTTTAAATTGTCCTTGTTTTTTTTTCATTTTTTATTTATTCGTTTTCAGGTCATAATTGCGATGCGTCGGCCGCCAAAGCACAAGTTCACACGGAACAAGGTGAGGTGTAATCATTTACTATATTTTATTATACAGCGTTGTATATTTGTGTACATATATATATATATATATGTATACTTATGCCATCAATTAGTTTTGACGATTGTTTGAATAATATTTAAAAAATTTCACATTTTGACATTCCATCGAAGTCCCCCTGCATATAGTATAATTCAGTCAATGACATTTTATAAATATCGAAATCGGATTTCTTTTGAAACGAATGTCTTGTAATTTCGTAATAGAAAATTATCATTTTAACATCAATATAGTTATTATTCTTAATAACCTTGTATTTCACGTTTATTCGAAAACATATTTCACATTTTTATTTAATACAATTAAAACGGCTTGAACTGATTATAATATCAATACCTACCTACGTCCTACTTCATCTATTTATCTATCCAATAGTTAACGATACTCGAATTATTGCAGTACCTACAAATATCTAATTAATATTCAGTAATACGGAAAGTTTATAGGTAGTTGGTGTATACATATACAAGTAGTTTCAAAAAGTATTGTTAAAAACTTAAAACATTTTACCTATACCTAATTATATTGTATACTTACCTATAGTTTAACTAAAAAAATAAATGATTATATCTAATTGAATGTTTAATTTAAATAAACACGTGATCATCTATCATTAAATTAAATTTGTTTTATATACTTAGTATAATAGTTATTATATTGTTATAGTTAATTAGTTATACCATTGATTATAAATACTATTTAAAATCAATGTTTACAAATATGTAATAAAATGTTGTAATCAATGTTATAACTTATGAGTTTTGAAAGTAATAAAAAGTTGTAGGTAAGATTTATTAGGTAATGTTGTTTTGATTATTTTAAATCTGTTCTTATATAGGTATTTATGATTACTAATATTAATGATAAATGCAATAATTATAGCATAACATTATACAGATATTTATAATATATTAATGGTGTAAATTATGAACTTGTTATAAATGTAGTATTTGAAGTATTTGAAAAGACAGGTTTACATAATATTATACGCAATAAACTATGTTGTGTATGTTATTTCCTTTGAATACATACATATAATAACATATAACTTATAAATATTATGCCCCCACCCCAGGGACGTCCTGAAGATTTTTTAGGGGAGGGGGGTAAAAATGTGAAAAAATAATATCTCTTCAAAAACTTAAAATAAGCAAAAAAAAGGTAATCAACATTTTTCCCATTTTGCCGATTAAAATACTAATAATTTATAGTTTGCCAACTTAAAATTCCAAAAAATACTTCATTGCAGCATAATTTTCCGACAAAATTTCAAAATACTTCATTCAAAACGTGAATAAGCAAAAAAAAAAAAAATCCATCTACTCTTTTCCGATCGCTTTCGGAAGTAGGGGGTAGTGAGACACCCTCCTCTTGGGACGGCCCTGCCCTTCACGGTTGATATTTCGGCGGACGCCCTTGACTTGTATATAAATATATTTGTAAGTTCTTAAATGCATATTTAACTATTTTAAGTAAATTAAAATTTAAACCATATGAGCTTTAATAAACCATAGTAATCCAAACACTTCTATTCTATTCTTATTAATAAGGAATAACTAAAGCTTTACCTATATTATGAAGCATGAATAATTGTAGTAATTACAAATAAATATGAAATACGATAATTATATAAAAATAATAAATAATAACAGATGAATTATATGAAGAATAAAAATATTCATAGCCGAACGTTTCCAGTGATTGTAGTGAAGTAAGATAGACTAAGTTAGGTTAAGTTTTACATAGGTATGTACAAAGATATAATATAATATATTAACGGTTGTATTTTTATAAATAGGTTATGATATGTCAATGTAGGTATATATTCAATTAAATCTTAATTTTTAAAAATAAATACAATTAATTAATACGTTTCCCGGTCATGATGTTTTTACGTGATGTTATTAGTTTAATGTAATATACAATAATTTAGTCTGTCTGTTAGTTTTATATAGTTTATTTGTGAAATTGAGATTACCCGGTGAAAAATAGTGCATTTTATTAAAAATATATTGTAAGATTGTTGGAAAAAAAATTTGTTTGTATAAAAAAATTACTCATATTATCTAATTATATTATTAGAAGGTTGAATATTTTATCAGTTTCTGATTCTTAGTTCTACTTATAATTAAACAGAACGAGAATATAATATCATTAAATTTAAATACTATATATACTTAACAATTACAATGTATTATGCAATATTGTATACTTAGATAAATACGTTCTCAATGTAGGTATAAATAATTTACTACCTATATAGTATTATGTTAATTATTAAATAAATTATTTTAACTGTTAATGATATTATATTTATCTATGAGAGCATTTTATAAGAAGTCTCCATTTTCATTTTCATGCTTTAGTTTAAATAAAAATGACAATGGATTAGGTATTATTTGAAAGAATATATATATATTATAATATGAAACTATTATAATATCTTATAACTATGGTTACTTATATATTGTTTATAGTTTATACCATAACACGTTAATATACTATAATGTTTTAACTATAAACAAGGGGATCCGCAGAAATATCAACCGGGAGTGCAGGGAAGTCCCGAGAGGGGGGTGTCTCACCCTTCCTCTTATTTCGGAAAGCAGCCGGAAAATAATAGAAAAAGTCGATGGCTTTTAGTATTTTGGAATTTTGTCGGAAAATTATGCAGTTAATGAAGTATTTTTCGGAATTTTAAGTCGGCAAACTATAAATTGTTAGGATTTTAATTGGAAAAATGAGTTGATTACCTTTTTTTTTTTTGCTTATTATAAGTTTTTGAAGAAATATTTTTTTTTCACATTTTTACCCCTCCAAAAATTTTTTTTCGGGACAGCCTTGGGGTGGAGTACAATACTTATAAGTTATATATGTATGTATGTATATTTATATAAATTATAAGAAATAACATACACAACATACACAACATAGTTTATTGTGTATAATATGTAAACCTGTCTTTTCAAATACCAATACTTTTATAAAATGTTCACAATTTTAAAATCGCATTTGTCAAGAATAATTATTATGTAGAGACCGATAAATTGTGATAATATATCATACAATATTCAATATTTCAAACTATTATTATTCATTACTTATATAAATAATGATTTTTTATTGAAAAAAAAATACTTTTAAAAATATTTATTAAAATATACCCTAAACAAACATTGGCTCAAATAGCGGAGGGCATGGTACCTTCCGCCCCCTCCTTTGCGAGCACCCATGATTGTAAACATTAGCTTACTATTATTTTTAAGACAGTTAAATTACATTAAGCTAATATTGTAGTTTGACATTGTGCGAACAAACATTGGATATTTTATGTCGAACCAACCAAACTGTCGACAAATAAATTTACTATTACATTATCATCATAATTATTAGATTATTACTTTATTAGATATTATAGTATTTATATAATTGTTGAAAAGTATACTGGTGGTTATTGATTAAAATTGAATTTTCTATTATTGTCGATAAATTGAGGCTTCAAGCAAAGTGTGGAATCTATTTTTTTTTATGATATACATTGATGTTTATTTATTTTCTGGAAACAACTTTTTTGGTAGAAAGAGTTGGGTAGGAGTTTTGAATTAAAAAGCTTTTTTGATGGAAAATCAATTCAATATATGGTACTTTTTAGAGGCCAGTTTTTGTTTTTTTCAGAATTTTTCTGTATCGTAAATGAAAACTGCCGTTTATAACAGATAATTATCATATATGGAAAGATAACGAATATATTTTTCATGGTTACACTGATGTAGACCTTTCACAAGCACACAGTTTTTGCACGACACGGTCACTAGCACCCAATCAATGTAGATGTCATAGAGTTATATTACTTCATTGTAATCACAAATGGTTGTACTAATGAATAAGTGGCCAGACTTTGATGGAGGCTCAAAAAAAAAAAAACAAACAAACAAACAAAAAGCATATTAAAAACAAGAAAATAAGTTTAAAAAATCTCAAATTATCATTTATTTATTTTCTAAAATAGTGGAGGTCCCGGTTGTAATGTTTGTATACAGGCTTAGCGCTATATTAGAAAAATACTGGAAAGAATTTAATGGATTAATAAATCTGCATCTATTTCTGTTGTAATTTTTTATTTGTGACGTCACGTTAAAACTTCCATAAACTGCCAGAGATTAGTGAACCGTCATGGAACCGTATACACGGAATCCACGTAAGTGTGAAAAGGGCCGTAATGTTTTAATTTTTTGTTTTTTTATATATGTTTCAAATTTAATATATATATGCACCACCAGACTCCAGTATTTTGTTCGACAAGCAAAATGCTTTCAATTCCTACTGACCACTTTTTTCCTTTTTAAAATTTATTTGTATCTATATTTGATTTAACTTTTCTATCATTTTATTTTGTCATAATATATAATATATTATATTTTTATTAATCTTAATTGTTATGTTATATTGATATAAATATCGAAAACTTATAGATTATAAATAAAAAAATAAAAATATACATTTTTAATTTTGATTAATTAAAATAATAACTATTATATTAATTATTATATTATCACTTGCATTTTTAAAATACTAAGCCATACATTCGATTCAATTAGGTAATTGATTAAAATCGAACAAATTTGATTTCTCATAAATAATTAATATTTCAATTAATCTCCCAAAACACAATGGAGAAATTAATAGTAATTTTACCTCTATTGAATAATAATTATAGGTAAATAAAATTTTTAAGACTACATTTACTACTTTTAGATCGTTTAAATATGACATTCTGCTGGCCTGATCTACTAATCCAAGGATAAAAAAACATTTTCGAAATTCAAATATTTAAATTAAATAAATAAAATAAATATTTATGTATAGTACTTATAGTTGTTAACCTTATATTTTATATAAGATAAAATATAAAAAATAAGTACCCACTTTTTAGAATTCGTTTTCAGTTTTTATTTTATTTTATTTTCTACTGAAATGAGCTATCCATTTTTGTTCGTTCAATATTATATTATTGCAATGTAGTATATATATATATAATATCCTTAGTTATTTCATTCTATATTCCAACTTAAACTTTCTCAGTACCTAGTTACTATCAATTTTCTCTAGAGTTATGTAGGTACCTTCATCCTTCGTCTACTGTGCAATTTTTTTACATTCATTTCAAATATTCCTCTCACAAACACATTACATATTGCTCTGAACTTTCAACAGAACCAAATCATCCAAAAGAAATTCACTCACGTTTGCCATTGTACAACCAGCACTCGTTAAAGTCGGACTTAAGTCTCGAGTGAATTGTTATTTCGCGGAATATATATATATATATATGTATAGTGAATACGAATAAATGTATATAATATAAAAATAGAAATAAAATAATAACTGTTAGATTTTTTCCATGTAGACAGACAGTTCTGGATCGAAAATGGCAAGAGCACGGTGGCCGAGAAAGTCAAGTACGTGAATAAAAAAGGCGTCGCCAAAAACATAATCATGTTCCTGGGTGATGGTATGTCGTTGACTACATTGACGGCATCGCGTATCTACAAAGGTCAAATTGAAAAACGTTCCGGAGAGAATGAGTACTTGAGCTTCGAGAAATTCCCATTTGTTGGCATGTCAAAGGTAAGATAAAATTAACACACGTATAGTATGAAATCATCACTTGTCTTTAAAATTGTTTCATTTTTCTTACATCTAAATATTATGTCACACGTGGTACATGATAATTTAGATGATATGTGATAGAGTCCGATTATAACATTCGTTTCGTCAGCTGAAGTTGTAGGTTGAATTAATCAATGATAATATTTATACACCGTGAATTATTTTCAAACATAAAATCAATACTTTCAAAATTACTTATATAATCAATTACTTACACGTGGAATTTTATAATAGATATTTTTTAAATATATCTAATATGTCTATTATATTATATTGTCTAATATTAATTCATTAAGGTATAACTTTTTTTTATTATTAAAATGTTTTTATAATCATTTTTATAAATATATCTACTACTTAGTTTATTAAAAAAAAAAAAATAAATAAATAAATAAACAATAATACTTAAAGATTTTATAATAGTTCGTAGGTAGATATATCATATATGTATATATATATTCATAATTACATTTGATTTTTGTAAAATACAATCATATTCATAAAAGTACATAAGTATAGATAGCATAAATGTGTGTGCCTATAATAATATAGGTACCTACTTATATTATTATATTTTAAATTTTTATTAATTTATTTAATTTTTTGGAAATGATTATATTTATAAAAGTAATGCACTAAATCAAAATGTTAAATGATTTTTTAATAAATTCACATAGAACTTTTTAATTTTTACTATATGCAGTTAATTTAAATCAATATATATATAATATAATATATATTATATATTATTTTATTATTTTAAGTTAATTTACTTATTGTGTTTGGCTTAAAATAATTGTTCATAAACTGTTTTTAAGATAAAATTAAGTATTGATATCTACTTATAATGTATTACTTATACATAATGATTTACGTAAGAATATTTAGCAAAAAGTTACAAATTTAAATTTAACACATAATAATTATTAAAAAAATTGACAAATAACAACATTTTTACAAAGTGTTTATTTTTAGATTATTAGTATTTATTTTATTAAAAAGTTTATTCAATTAAAAATGAATATATTTTTTCGCAGTATTATATAAAAACGTTTTAAAAATATCGTTTTAAAATGTTTTACAATTGGATTTACAAATATATATAAAATATGTTTGCAAAAACTGACCATTCTTATTTTGCTTGTATGGGTAGATATAAATATTTTATTTAAAATAGAGTACCAACTACACCAATAGTAAAGTACCTATATAATCCATGAAATTTTATTGAAATTATCTCTATTTTAGTTCAAATATTTTGTATATTATTTCATCTAGTAGTAGGTATTTATTATTTACATTCAAATAATTTTTTAAGTTTATATATATATTTTTTATTTTGAGATAAAATCAATTTTTTTTTTTTTTGTTACACAATTCACCATTTAGTTTGTATGAAACGAAAATGTAAAAATAAATAATGATATTATTATTTTATTCCTTTTAAATAATAATAATAATAATTAATATCAAATAATATTAAATAGTTTATTACTTACATCCGGTGATTTTATAAATAAATCATTTTAAATCATTTAATGCAAAATGATTCTCTGAACAGCATAATAATAAATTCAGACTTAATTAAAAAATTTAATTTTATACGATGTAGTTATAAGAAAGATTAATAAAATGATTTATGGATATGAATAGACAGAGACTTGTCATATTATAGCTGAAGTAATATTAAATTGGATACTCGTTAATAATAATAAAAAAAAAGAGTAAATTAAATTACTAAATACTGTCAAAATATTAACGTTTGATAAGAGACATTTTTAAACTTATCCAATTTTTAATAATTGTGGTATAAAAATCAATGATTATTCTTTATGTAAAATATATTTTGTAATATTAAACTATAATTATTAAAAATTTTAAAACAATTTGTTTTGGTTGTATGTACAATTATTAGAATTTGAATATGGTAGATATTAAAACATTATTGGGAAAACGCTATTAAAAATGATCAAATTTTAGTATTTAATTTGTAACTTACCACGTAAGAATTTAAATGCATTTATTAGTATCAATAATTTATTAGTATATACTGCAGAAAGTACATACATTTTATGCACTTATGCCATTGAAGTACCTATAATAAAATCATCATAAATAATTCTAAAAGTTAAAAAATAGTATTATTGATTTTAATCATATAGGGCGTAGGTATTAGCTTTTAATATTGAGTTTATAATATTATAAAATTAATGGTATTGTGTACGCAGGTATTACTCTTGGAATATAATTTATTGTCTAAGTATAGGTATCTACATTAGGTTCGTAAAAGTCCTTAATATTGCATACGACTTAATAGTTTATTCCTAAAAAAATTAATTTTACAAGAGTGCAGTTATCTAATAATAGTAATTCAATACCCGATGTATTGAACATTAAAAAAAATAAAATTCCTATGTTAATATATTTTTTTAATGGACTCAAAATATTATTATAATTATTATTATCATTGATTGACTTTGTTCCTAAGCATTATTTAAATGAAAATTAAATTTTATATTTAAAAATAATATGTACCCAGTTTATATATTTAAATTTATGATAAATTCGTTAGCTGTCAATATTGACAGTGTTGATAAGAGGGGTAATGGTAATATTAACTGACGACCTAAGCAAAATGTGTCCAATGTCAAAAGGTGATAATGTAGTATAATGGACAGTTAAATATGGGGTGACTAGGACGACAGCCGTAGAAAGAAGGATTCTAAATGATTAATTAATAAATAATACAACCGATAATTAAAATTCCAGTAAAATGTAATTTAATATGTATAAAAATAAAGCAAATTCGTAGTATATTGACATTGACCATATATGAAAAATTAAATATTATGTTAAAAATAATTTTCAATAAAAATAATGTTAATTATTATACGTCCCATTACTTGTTGATTTAAAAATATACTAGGGAATATATAAAATATTTATGCAAGAATCTAGTAAAAACCTCCTGTCAATTGCATAAATATAATTTCGAATATTATAATGAATTACATTTTTTAATAAACCGTTTTAATGTTTGACAGCAAATTATTAAATGTCACAAAGAGGCGTTTTTGTAGTTTTTACAACTGATATAAATTATTTTATAAGTACATAAATAAAACATAGCGAACATATTATACATTACCGGTACATATTATTATTATAATAAATACGTTATATTAACATGTATAATAAAATTTATTTCAAATTTTTTTTTGTTATACTAATATGAAATAAAATGTTAAAATATATTTTTAAAATTTTATTAAATTTATTAATCCAATATGTTTTAGATTTCATATTTAATTTGAGAAATCGATATAATATAATATTAAAATAAAATATAATCGTCCAGTATATTTTCTAGTCTAAGATTTTTATTTTATAACAAAATTATGAAAATCATATATTTCATACATTTTCAATATTTTCTCATGCGATTAATAACTAAATAAAAATAAAAACACGGAGAGAACCAAAAAATTATTATTTTTTTTAGTATCAAAACTCGTGTTGAATATTTTCTTACCGTATAGATTGGCTAGGCACACGAAACCCGTAGGATTTTGAAATAGATACATACCTATAACAAAAATAAATATAACTTAATTATTAATAGTTTATTTTTTAATTTCTATAATACAAAATCATCAGAGCAGCCTAAAGATAGTCATAAGGCGTCTAAAGATCGTCGGTTAATAGGTAGGGGAATAGGTATTTATAAACTTAGGAATTTTTTACTTCTTTAAACAATATAAACAAAAATTAAAAATATTAGCGGATATAGGGTTGTCGGAGCATGACAACGATTATTTTATCAAATAATATTTGCTTTATTTATATTATTATTGTTAATGCGATATCATTTAGTATTACTCCAAAATCATTTTAGTTTCGCAATATGTGTCTTAAAGGAATTATTTATTGGCTTTTTAAAATTCCTAATCTCTATTCTTACACTTTTTTATTAACTGTTAAATATATATTTACCGCAGATAATTATTTACCACACTATCTTATTTATTCGACCAATTGTTTATTCTTTATTATCATTTTAGTATTTTACTACAATTTATTATTTGGGATATTGGTCACATTTGTCGTCAACTTTTATTCAACGACCGGCAGGTTCCTCCCTTTTGTGAGGAAGTGTTTTTAATTTTTTAAATAGGTATTTTAATTTATACGCCAGTTGTTCCCGTGTAATATTTATCAATTATGACATCTATATCCGTATATTTTTGTGCCTTCCTAAAATTTTCTTCTGCAGTATTCCTGTATTCATGCTTAACCAGTATGGCTATAGTACTTATCTCTTCACTTCATAAAATATCGACATGGCATTAATATCAGTGTTTATCGAGATAAAACTATTTAAAAGATAATCTAGATACCTAATGATTTAATTATCTTTTATCTAGGTAAATCTAAAACATCTTATCTTTATCTTTCTTACTTTATATTGAATTAAGATAATAGATAATCAGTAAAACAAATGTAATCAAGTTTTTTGTAAACGTACATATTACATTAGACATAAATGGAAATTTGTAGAAAAGCGACTAAAATTAGTTAGGTGTCATTTGAAATTTGAATTCAAGTTAAAAAGCCCATACTATATTCGTTAATTTGATATTTTGATTAACCTATGCGTTGATGATAAAAAATGTGATACTTTACTACTGTACCATAGTATTATATGACAATAAGTCTTAAACTGTATTTATTTAGTTTAATTCAGGTAAATATGTTAGTTGTTTCTAAATGAGTATAATAATCGAATAATGCTAGAATTTACATTTATTGTACTTTGATTATAAGTTATAAATTGATAATATATATACCTATATATATGAGTCATCTTGTCTATTTATCTTATCTTTCTATCTAGATAATATATATACTCCGAGTTTAAAAAAATTGCATACATTTTATCATTACAGACGTACTGTGTGGACAAACAGGTATCGGACTCGGCGTGTACGGCCACCGCGTATCTGACGGGCGTCAAGGCTAACTTTGAGACGATCGGGCTGTCGGCCAAAGTGAAATTTAATGACTGTCCTGGATCGGTGACACCCGAAAACAGGACGCAGTCCATCGCTGACTGGTCAATGGCGAAAGGGAAAGCCGTCGGGCTAGTGTCCACATCCAGGGTGACTCACGCATCGCCAGCTGGGGCTTACGCGCACACGGCAAACCGGGATTGGGAGTCGGACGCCGATCTGTCCAAGTCCGGTGTGGACGTGAGTCAGTGCGAAGACATAGCCAAACAACTGGTCACCAGAAGTCCCGGAAAGGACATAAAGGTGGGTAGGCCTAAAACAGCAGACGAAGGATTTTCTGGTATTTCGATACCAAAAATAAAAATAAATATTTTTTTACGGTAAAGTAGCCGATAAATCAAATGATTGAGACAATTTTTTTTTGGCTAAACGTACTATTTCCAAGCCTAAAATGTATTTAAAATATGCCATTTTTTCAATACGTATCTAGGTATATTTCCAGCTATATATTTTTTTCGTACTAAAACCATTTCCCTTCAAAACGTACTATTCTCATATTTTTTTTTCAAAACGTGCTATTTTCAATTTTACATCAATCGCGTTTTATAAAAAATTGTTATTTTATTTTATTTTATTTTTTTTTTGTTAATAGCACGTTTTACATAGAAATCCTTCAACTATCGTCCGAAAATCATAATAATTATTTTATTATTCTATACCTAAATTATATATTTAGTTTGAAATGTTTCTATTTAATATAACTTTATTTAAAAAACAAAATTCATTTTCGGATATTTCTCATATTTCTCATATTTGAAGTCTTTGTTTATTGTATGAAATATTGAAATGACATATTCTATCCTACGTTTTCGTATAAAAAGTAGTTTTTAGCAATCATAAATGTGTAAATTATTATTCTCGCTTATTAGGTAAATTTAGACTCCTTATATTTTCGTTGTGTCCGTCTGTCTACCCGTAGTACATAGTAATGATTGTTGATTTGGTTTCTAGGAAGATAATTATTATTTTTTTAGTTTTTTTGTTTAAAATACGTTTGGAACCCGGGAATTTAGCACGCATGCAGATCGTTTGAGTGGGTTTTCCTAACTATTTTATTCATATATATATATTATATATATATATATATATATATATATAAACCTAAAAACCGAGATGGATCGCTTCGCTCACTCGAATATTTTAATTCGAAAATGTCCTCCGATTTGTTTTGAAATACCACGTAAATAAAAAAACAGGTGGACACGACGTGATGGTGATACAATAGAACCGTGAACGTGTATATCTGTAAACTTCAAATCGCAATAACTTCTAAAACAAGTCTGATCGCCAAATTCTGATTGAACTATAATTTTCAGAACTTAAAATTACATATCGCCAAATAAGAAAAAGAAGAAAGTGGGGGAGATGAATGGTAATGTGCATTTAAGACGAAATTTTACAATTTATTAACATACGATTTTAATCTAAGACTAAGAGCCAGAATGTATTTTTAATTGAGGCGTTTTTATACTGCAGGATGATAATATCGGTAGTTATTCGTACTTTGTCTCCGATCACGTTTTTTTTTCGGGAAATTTCAGATACCTACATTATACAATATTATTCAATGGTTGTTGTTTTAGTCTTTGGTCATTTATTTCCTTTAAAAATTTTTTTAATCAAACTTTACTTTTCGATCAATCTTGCCATCTTTACAAGTCACGTTTTTGGCTTAATCTAACGAAAAGTAGTTATCGTGTATACATTTAATAATTTTTGTTCTTTTGAGTTTTGACGTAATATATTGTATATATAATAATTAATTATATTTTCAAAAACGTCAACAGTTTTAGTTGACAAATGCATTATGATTTAAATATGTGGTTCAATCATATAACATATAGGTATTTAAATAAAATAATATTCAGTATATAGTCTAATATGGATTACACAAAGATATAGTACTCGAATGTGAATTACATTATGATTATGTATTAAATAATTTACGTGAAAATAATATTAACACTGATAAGTTTTCTTTCATGTTGAGTGCTCATTCTGTCAAATGATGTGTTTGTCACACTGTTATGATCAAAGTGTATTCTGATCAGACCACATACATTACAAAAACTCATTTTCTAGAAATTAATTAATATTGCGACGGTCAAAAGTATAAAATGATATAAGAAAATAAGTTTTTTTTCACCTGTTATAGTTTTTACAGTTTATACTGTCAAATTTATTTTATTTAAATACAGGCTACAGCCTTAGTGGATTTTTCGTGTACTATATTTATTTAGTTAATTAAGGTTTCTATATTATTATAAAAATAATGGTTTTGGTTTTATTTGGATTGGATTTTTACTTCTGGAGAAATTTGATTTTAAATTTAAACAAAATTTCACTTTCAATTCCATTATTATTTGAATAAAAATCAACAGAAATGCTCGTATATCCACGTATATTCCAACTGTTTATATCAATACAGTTGTTACAATATACTTATTTGATTCCCATTTATTATTTTTAAATTTGAATACTGATACGAAATCGTATGTGTACTATTTTAACTTTTAGTTCATAAAAATTAATATGATAGGTTGTTGATTTATACATTTATAATATTATTATTCATAAATATAATAATATAATCACGTCTAAAATACCGGAACCTACTTTGATAATTTCACAATCTTATCAATATATTAATTATGTTCTATTTACCTAATTCATTCATTCATAAATAAACACTATAGGCAATATTCAAACAACGACTGTTTTATATATTGAGCGAAACGATAAGAATTGGTTTTTATACAATGGTATGTTTTCGTTTTGATCAACACTTTTTTGAACGGTAAAAATTGATTTATTGATTTCTAGTATACCTAGAAAAGTTAATAATTATTTTTAATTTGTTAAAGTAAAGTTAGTAGGTATACCTACGTATGAAAAAGATTAAGTTAAATTAAAAGTCAAAATGTACTTTTATTTTTGTTTAACTTTATTAACTTTAAGTTTATAGTCAAATTAAACAAGCTGACCAGATACAGACGATAGTGTATTAATATTATTATTTTCAATTTGAAAGCAAAGATAAATCATTGTATTCGATAAACAATTCTGGAGTTAAATTTGGTACAATATATTATTAATAAAACAAAAATAATTGTTAACTATAACATTTTTATTTATTCATTTTTCCATTTAAAAAATTTTTCCGCTGTGTAAAGTAATTTTTCTTTACTCTTAAAAATACCAATGAGAAAAAATGTAAAAATGAGTTTTTAATGAACTAACTAGAACCAATTTACTATCAAAAATTGAAAAATGTGTTTACTTCAAAACTTCCACTCTACTAATTCTATTTATAAAAAGTGTCTAAAGACAAAAAATAAATAAATGCATTATTGTATTAAATACAGAGAAAAAGCAAATTGTATATACCAACAAATAAAACTGTATTTAACTTAATAGGAATAAAAAAAATTAACTAAAAAAAAACTTGTCATCTTAGAAACAAAATTAGCTCTTTACGTTAAAAGTGTATATTAAAAAAGTCAACTCATTAGTCATTATATAACTTAATTAAAAGTAACTTAACATTAACGTTTTAACTACTTAATACATAGCTTTGATTGATTGTAAATTAAAACTCATTAGTTAAGTAATTGTTCGTTTTAAAGTACTTTTCATACTTTCCTTGTATAATAATATATTTTTAAGTGTAATCTTATGGTATTTTATAATATTATGATTACCAGTTTAAAAATAAAAATCACAATGAAATTGATTTATTTATTTTTGTTTAGGTGATACTTGGTGGAGGCCGCCAAATGTTCTTATTAAATGGCACGAATAATAATGGATCTAGAATGGATATGGATCTTGTGAAATTATGGAAAGAAGATAAGGCAGCCCGTTTCGGAATCGATAAAGCAGCATATGTCGAAAATAGAGATGAGCTATTGAACGTTGACCTTTCTAAGACCGATTATTTATTGGGTGAGTAGATATAAATAATATATTTTGGTTGTTATATAATATTGTATAGCTGCACCAATATTGATATAATATTATGGACGAGTAAATTAAAGGAAATGGAAAAAATGTTATAATTTTATGTCCAAGTAATTATATTTTAATTATACTGCTCTGATATTCTTTTTTTCATCTTTTGATTTTTCAAATTGTTTTTAAATATTATGAAAGTGAGCCATTTTACTTGAATGTTAGTCTGTCTAGAAAAAAAAGTGTATTTCGTGATAAAACCCCATGCTTTCACACGTCTTTACGCAGTGGTTGATTTGGGGAGAGACGCAGGGGGACGGAGCTACTCTTCATTTTTTTCACGTTTAACAGCACTCTCCTTAATTTATTTATCAGGGAACGCAACGGACGTAGTGTTTGTTTTAATTTTCATTTAACATTTTTAAAAATTATAATTTTTTTTTGGAAAAATCGTGAAATTACGAAAATAAATGTTTCTTGTCCTTATCACATAATAAGTTTTAGATAAAAAACATGATATAAAATGTTGAATAGTTGATCTTATTAAATCATATTGACGTATCATTTATAGGTAGGTAATAAATAATCTTCATTATCGTGAATGGCTAAAGCCTAAAGGGATGGCGAAATCAATGCGACACCGATAAACTTCATTTCGGTTTACATTTACAACTTTCTCGATTATTCATTTTAAAGGAAAAGTGTTAAATCATTTTATAAGAGGAATGCTTAAACTATGCTATCTTGAAAATATGTAACCACCCAACAATGACGTAAAAATTTTTTTGAATTTTTCTATTCTATCCATGTTATATAATAATCTAAAATATTTTTAAAAATGTCCCCTGGTTAAGAAACTTTGGATAAGGGGTGTGGGGGACTATTTTTTATTTAACGATATGTCCCGGAACGCAGATTTTTTAACTAAGCTCAAAGTCCGTCTTTATTTTTTTTCCAATTCAACCACTGTCTTTACGAATCCTATAAAAGTTTCCAAGTTTTAAAAGCATATAGTAATGACTAATGATTCCTTATTCCACTTAGAGGTTTCAAATAGTTTAATTTGAGTTCCGATAAACGAAATGGGACATTAACAAATTACAATGCTATCCACTGAGGTATGTTTTACTTTATATATATATTTACGTAAAATTACCATGTTTAAAAAGTTCATCATTAAGACAAGTATAATATTTAATTGTGTATGTAGGGGATTTCAAAACTTTTGATGGGCGTTCGTATTTAAAAAAAAATGAGATTTTAGGTTTTATCGATCCTATTCTTTTATTATGATCATTATTACAGTTTATAATAATTAAGGTTTTTGAAGCAGATAATATTCATTATAGGCAATTCGTTATGTATGCCATAGCCATATATTCTGTTATACGTAAATAAACGTTATTATAATATGTGAGCCGTAATCACTCCGAATTTTCAAACATTTCAAATGCTCATTAAATTTTTTCCGAAATTTACCGCCTAAACATTTTTAATTTACTACTAAAATTTTTTTTGAAGATTTTTATTCATTACTAGGTTATTAAGGAAAATTATTTAACATTTTACCACACATACTTAGAATATACAATTTTAAAAATATTTCTTAAATTTTTGAAATAACTTTATTTCATGGTTTATTAAATAATAATAATAATAAACGGACATTTTTCTCCTACATAATCTAGAGATGAGGTTTATAAGTTCATATACATAGTCAAAACATTTATCGGACATCGGGAAGTACGTAAACTATAATCTTCTTCTAATTGGACTAAAAACGCAAAAACTACGGTATGCTCCAACTGCCAGCCTTAACGTATTCTATCGTAATCGGCACTACGTCAAAATATGATTCACATCATTTGTAGGGATTCTTTTATCGAATTATTACAAAAATCATGTTTTTAAATATTTTGCGCAAGTTATGTCTTCGTGGTTCGCAGTTTTGGAACCTCAGACGTAAGACATAAACGATACGTTTCAGGTCTATTTGAAACCAAGCACATGAAATACCGTTTAGAAGCGAATCCTATTAAGCAGCCTACATTGGCGGAGATGACGAGAAAAGCCATCGAAGTACTGAGCAAGGAGAAAAACGGATATTTCCTTTTCGTCGAGGGTGGTCTGATCGACGCGGCTCACCACCAGGTTCAGGCCACGATAGCGTTGGACGAGACGGTGGAGCTGTCCAAGGCCGTCCAACAAGCTGTCGACATGACCAACGAAGACGATACGCTTATCGTGGTCACTGCCGACCACTCGCACACCATGACCATGTCTGGTTATCCGGACAGGGGAAGTGGAATTTCGGGTTTGTCGGGGTCGATGGGATTAGACGATTTGCCGTTTGCCACGCTCAGCTACGCCAACGGTCCGAGAAATCCGCAGTCCGAAGTCAACTGTAGCCGAGAAGATTTGTCCAAAGTGGATATGAGTAAGTATAATATATACTTATTCATAATATTACACATATTAGATACGTTATCGTCACAATTTATCATACACATTTTATGAATAGTGTTGTCATTTGGGGGAAGAGCATGGTGGGAATTTGCTATTTTGACAGCGTGCTGGTGTCCGGCCGAGTTTGGGCCGCTGTCAGATTATTTATGAGCCGCTATGGACAAGTTTTAGCTTAATTATCATTGGTAACATTTTAATATACGTAGGTACGTTCTGAAAAAATACTGAAAATTTAAATTTTGCAAGTCATAGCACACAGCGGATATACCTAAATATACTTAACTCGTATATATATTTCAAATCAAACACTACCGAAAAACAAACTAAAAAAAAATGTATATATTACCGACTTATTCTGAATGTAATTTTGAAATTATCTACGTGTTTTCACATTTTAATGATTTTTGGAGAGTTAACCTTAACAGAATTGGATAATGTATTGGATATAACTAGCATTTTGTCATTATTGGATCGATGTATTATGAATAATAACCGCAAGGATATTCTACATTTTTTGATAAATTTGGAGATACGTGTTGTTTATGTTAACGTAACGTAAAATTCTGTATTGGTGGTTTCCGTATTTATTGTTTAATGGTTAAAAATTATGTTAGATGGCAATTGTATAGAGATAAAAATGTAAAGAAGGAAAGAAGTTGGTGAGCAAAGCAAGCGGTTTTATTTTCAGTTATTTGGCCGGTCGAAATTTTTTGCCCCCTCTTTCAAAAACTGAAATGATGCCACTGTTAACGAACTAAAAATAAAGGTGTTTTGGTCTATTATAGTAACAAAATCAAACATCTACTAACAACTGTACTCTACGGGTATTATTTTCTGTAGGTAGTTTTATTATTATTGTAGGTACATATTAGTATTTAATCAGGCAAATAAAATAATATGAATACCGAGTACGGAATTATAGTATTAAGATATGATCGTATCCTTATAATAGAGATCTAAAAAATAATTACTCAACTGTTATTTATATTATAAACTTTATACGTTTTCCAAGATCTGAACGATGTTTGTTTATTTTATTTGTCTTAAATAGTCAAAGATAAAACAATAACGAACAATTCGTAAAATAAAACTATTATTGCAATTTATTATTTTATTATTTTGTTAAGTCATTAAATTAAATGTCATCCATACAGACCAAAACAACGTTTATTTCCTGTTTATAAATTATTGTATTTATTTAATTTCACTTTAAAAACTGCACTACGTTATTAAATAATTGTAATTACAAATTAAACAGTTTTATATTCAAATGATTTACTTATGTTTTCTGAGGTAGTAATATGTTTTTAATGAGCTTAATATATTTAACAGTTATTTTTTGATAAAAATATGTACACGAGAGAATTTATTGTTTATTCTCTTTTATTCCATTATATTTAATAAATACATTTGACGAAAAATAATACATCCTTTATAAAGAGCTAACAAGATTAATATTGTTCCATAATAAACAAAATGTTCAAATTCTAAGTATTCATAAAAATGTTTTATTCCAGATTTCTGAAATATTTTAAATAGTTAAAATAATATTGTTCGATTAACTTTTAATCAAAACGTCAGGCCTTATAATATTCCTAAAACTACAAACTCCATTAAAATAAATGTAAAAATAAAATCCATGTAAAACTTTTATTAATTATGTTTATTATTTTATAATATTACTTTGTGTACAACTAATTATGGTATTTGAATTTTTTTCAAACTATTATTATTATGGATTATTTTTTAAATTATTTATTACGTTACCGGTGCAAAATATTTGTTTGGCAACAATTTATCGAAAATATCGAACATTTACTTATTGTACCTAGTTAATTATATATTTGTACAGCCATTTAAAGTTAAAGGATTGGAAAAGTGCAGTAGGTGGTAAAAATATGATGGCCAGAGGGTATACAATTATTTTACAACTTTTCTATTTCTATAAGCTTCAATATAGTTATAAGCTACAAGTTCAAATTTTCACTTGTCAAAACGTCAAGAAAATTATTCTGCAACAAAAATTGGAATTAAAAAAAAAATAATATAAATAATAATATATAATTATTTTTTCGTAAATATTTTATATTATGACTTAACTATAAATAATTTAAATAATATTAATAAAAATAATAAATAAATAAACAATAAAAACATAAAACACACAGAGAAAACTATAATACGCTTAAACTCGGTACAATTATTTTGTATGTTTACATTTGAATCTTACACCAATAAAATTGTTTAATATAATATTATATGATAACCATGCAAGTTCATTTGAATTGAAATACGGCCATTTTACTTACATTCATCCACCGAGTCGTAATATAACAGGCTCTTTAACGGAGCGTAATGCAAAAACGGATGTATTCAAGAGCGACTTTATTGTTTATACATATATAATATGTGTTGCTCACTCATTTGTACACTAATAAAAAGTTTTATATTTTGTTAGATAGGTATATGATATGATTTTCTGTAACACAATATATTTTATGTTATGTCTTATAACTTTCAATCCACATACGAATTCCATAATATGCAAGTTTGTGAATTTTCACCTGGTCTCGCTACATATAATACATATTGTAATTTTGTTTCTGATATGTTTCTCGTAAAATTATAAGTTCTATCTAGTAATGTTTTTAATTTTACTCTTCAGCGGATATTTAACTTTACAGTATTTCTGATAAAATTTCTTTCGTATTTTATAAATATATATTTTCAATACTAGCTGCATGTACATTGTATAGTGTATACATTTAGTAAATATAAACAATAATATATATAGATAATAAAAAGATACAGATTATTAAAGTTAAAAATAATGTAGGTGATAGGTACGTTTGTATAGTAGGTACCTAAATTAAAAAACATTCATAATAATATAATATATTCTAGTATGTTTGATTTTACTAATAATATTTTTATAGGTAACGTAAAAACAATTTTAAAAAAAAATTGTAGGTGAAAAACCATTTTAGCATAATATTAAAGGGGTTATTTAAATCTTTAATTAATTGCTGAATCAAAATCGGTATTTTTAATTAATTGGAAGAACTGATTTACAAATTAACTTTCATAAATAAAAAAAATATGTGATGTATTCGTACACATAGTATTTGTAACAGAATTATTTGACAAATAGAATAACTTTTGTTCTGTTCAATATTTTTATGGGTTTTTTTTTTTGTAAATACTACTAAATGCATATGATATAACTATTATATGGTATTTTATTTTTTTACAACTAAAAATTAGTCGTTAATTTTCTAAAAAAATTTTAAGTTTACGAAAATGTCAATTTCTATCATTAATGATAATTAATTAATGTTGATTACTGAAATTTAACGTCCATGCAATAAGCCTAAAAGCGGCAAGAAAATTTACATTTTTGTAAATTAAAATTTTTTTTAGAAAATCAATGTTTAATTATTTCTAAACATTTCCTACATCAACATTTTTTTTTAATGAATGTATAAAATAGCTATAATAATTATAGTGCATGGTTCTGGAAAATATTTAAAAATAAGAAAGTTATATTGAATTTGTCAAATACTTCCTGTTAACATTATATAAGATTGTTTGGAAATTTTTGTTTTATTACTAAAATTTACTTTACATCACTACAATTGTTATGATTTATTTGTTTATGTATCTTTGTAAAAAGCTGATCGGCGTTAATCATATTAAATAAATATATATATAGTTTACCTTTTTACTTCGACTGTATGTATTTATTTATATGTTTTAGTTGTTTACTCTCTTTTATACTTGATATTGTGTTTAAATCATTATCTACAAAACATTTCCTAATAAAATAATAAATATATAATTTTTTAGTAATACAGGTATATAACTATTTGTTAATTATAATATATAGAACGGAATATTGTGAAACATTATAAATAATTGTTAAAATATATGGTTGTAATGTACAGGTTAATCAGAGCTTCATCAATATTTTTATAATTTAGCCATTTTACAATAATCCATGACCCGTGTTATATTATAGTTAGGGAGCGAGAAAAATCTATACGTGTAAATATTGTATGTGTTTTCTAAAAATAAATGTAAATAAAAAGGATGACACACGGTGTTTAAAAACGATTACCGCTCCTAGTCCTAATTTTTAAAATAACTCTTTTCACTCATATTTGACTTTTTTTCTTTTCATCCGTGATATTTTTTTTTACCTAAATTTGATTAAGTAGTTTTCTCATTTCGTCCAAGAATATTATTTGTTCATACATGAAAAAAATGAAAATTAGTAACTCTGTCTTATTACTTAATATTATTGTAAGTCACATTCTATTGTGATACTCTTTGAGGAATGCTAAATAATGACCTTATAAAATTTTTATGTATTTATTTAACTGAATAAATTCAATCTAAATATATAATTCCCGAAACATGAACTGAAATCAAATGAAAGAAGTTTAAAAAAAAATGTTTTTAGGACTAAAAGCTAAGGCTGATCGTAAAAAAAAAAAAAAAAGTTTATAACTACGTTACAGATGTTAATTATTTCTGATTTTTTTTTTCAGGTAAATCATCGTTCAGATATCCAACTATGGTACCGTTGTCGTACGAAACGCACAGTGGCGAAGACGTGATGGTGTTCGCCAGAGGTCCTTGGGCTCATCTGTTCAGTGGCAACTACGAACAGAACGTTATACCGTTGACGATGGGATTCGCGGCGGGTATCGGACCGGCCTCCGAAGTATTCGGCGGCCCGGTCGCATTCACGTCTGCCGGATTCCCAACCGTGGCCATCACATCGCTATTCAATATCCTGAGCACGTCCTGTCTGACACTGTTCACAATCCGGTGTATTTGTTCGTAATCAATATCACGGTATTACGGTTCATGTCATTCCCTAAAATATTCTGATTTTTTCCCTACACGTTTAATCTATTTTTTTTTTCTGAATGAACTTTTTTTATTTTTATCATCAATTTTGTAACATATAAAAATGTAGAATTTGCCAAATGCCAAATTTTACTAACGCAATTGTTAATTTCGTACTACACAATGTTTGTCGTACTACGTGTAATTTTGGGGACTGGTATATGTGCGACGCAAACCATACACGCACGTCTATTAATAATAATAATAAATATATAGTGTTAATTTATTTTATATTTTCGAATCGATTGTTGTTGAAAATATTTTGTAAAATAATAAAATAATGTAATGCGTGCACTGTGTAATATGCATATAATGCATATGTACGCAAGGAAATCTGATTCGTATTTGTATAATATATGAACATTTTCGTAAAATATGATATAATTTGTTGGGAGTTGACAAAGTATATTGACAGAAAAACAGATTAATGTAACTAAAGTAAATATGCCTATTTTGTTTTTCGTGCTTCGATTTTTTTGAAAGTCGGTAGCCCAATATTAATGTTGTTTTGAAACAAGTCGGGAAAGCTGAATTCCCGATAATTAACCGTATTTTAAACAATATAATCTGAAAACATTAAAAAAATAATAATATCTACAATCCAGGAACCAACGGAAACAACGAGGATACAAAGTGTCTAATCTTGTGTTTAGAAACCTAAATCGCAAACGATTTTACAAGAATATTAATTGTCAAGTCCGGTTTGTCGTCAGTAGGAACAAATGGGAGATAAAGTTTAAAAATTTGTAATTATGAATGATTAGTGAAAATCGAATAATTTACAATAGTGGTAAAAAAAAAAAAAAAATTAAATCAAATAATTATATTTGTATTTGTCGTTCAATAAAATACGATATAAGTAATGAATATTTTTACTGACTAAAATTATAAGTAAAGTTGTTTTTGGTCTTGAATCCTCTAAAGTTACTATATTATCTATTCTAAATTGTCTACTTGTCCGATTTTGTTTATTCGGAAACGTCTCTACGGTAAAACGTTTTCGTATCGTTCGTAATAGTATTGCTATTCAATTTTTTATTTTTATTTTCATTTTATTTTCAATAATCATCCCCTTTTTCGTAATCATTTCGATTTATCGGCAACATCGATCTATTTCGTGAGATGCGCATCAAGACGGAAATTGGACGCGATGGTGTCGACCGGTAAAAATGATTTATATTGTATTTTATATGTTTTATATATAGTAGGTTTTGTATTTTGTAAATTACTTTTTTCAATTTTATTCCCCCCCCCCCCCGTAGATTTCACACGAAATTACAAACTATTGCGCGTAAGCTCACAATAATATTATTATGGATTGTAACAGGTACTTATTTGTTAACATTATACTACTCTTGTCTGCAGTAAACGTTAAATCGACGCCAAGCCGTTCATCAAACCATTTGAGTAATAATTTAAAGTGATAATATTCAACACGATTTAATGTTATTTTGATTTTAGTGAGTGATTAAAAACAATGTGAATTACTATACGACGATGTGCTTTTTGTCGAGACCTTTTTTTTTTTACGATTGTCTATGTATTAAAATTTACTCAGGTAAGTATTTATTATTTGAATGAAACAATTTTTAGGCATCTTGAGATAAAAAAAGTTACATATTTTTATGATATCAATTTGAAAAGTGCTCTGCAGAGATAAAAAAAGAATACGTATAAACAAACATGATCCTAGAATCGTCTGTTAACATGATTGATAGTATAATACCACTCATATAGTAAATGGTAGCTAATGATTTAAGCTTAAAAAATATCGCATACCTATGTAATCTATATTTTAATTTTTGAAAGAAGATGTCAACGCGTTCACTTAACAGTTTAATTAAAAATTTTTTGTTTTATGGTCTTAAATCAACGGGAAACTAATTGTCGACCTTGAATGTTTATTACATCGTTTTCACGTCCTTAAGACAGCAGCATTAATTGTTTTTAATTGTTCTTCCTGTAAATGGCTAGGCATATATGGAAAATATAAAATATATATTTTAGAAGATACTGAGAAGTCATATATATATTATAGTATGAATGTATAAAACTATAAAATGTTATTGAATCTAAAAAAATAAATCATTCACAAAATATTATACATTTGTTTTATAAATATAATATTTATATTATTATGGTGAACAGTTTAATATAATTTAATAAAAATTAGACTTTTGAAATTTATCCAGAAATAAAATCATTATATTTATCATCCTATTGGATCATAACAAAATCTAAAGTTAAATACATTTATTATTTAAATATTTATAAACATATTTAAGTATATTAATTTATAATTTGTGGCGTAGTTAGGATCTTATTTTTGGGAATGGGTTTGAACAGTTTTTGAAGTATACAGACATAGAGGAATGACACATACATTTTTTATAAAATGTATATCATTATATTTTATACGTGGTAACGTGTATTTGCTTTTCAAATAATCAAATGATAATATTGTTACATCAGCGGAATTTTATTTTCTACTCGTTTTTAAGAATTTTTATTCTAGAATTATATCATTATATCATTTAAAAATATCTTATGCTATACATTATGTTCTTAGAGAGCTGTGTTATCACTACCACTACCTCCACCATATTGATCCTGCTTTATCAAATCTAGAATACTTATTATTTATAAAATGAATATTTTGATTTCGTATTTTAATTTAAACATGTACCTGTGTACTAATATACTACAATCTGTCATTTAATAATGTTTTGTTTTCGTTTTAAGTTTGAATACAAAATGGCTTACCTTTCCACGAATACCAAAGTAAAAAAAATCGACAAATTTACTGGCATTTCATTAGTATAGTGCAATGTACGAAAATACGTGATTTACATGTTGTGAATGGCCCTCATTTAAAGTTGTATTATTATCATAATAGTAATTAGAGTAATTATTCGTTACATACGGTTACTTAATTTAAAAAAAAAAAAAAAACATATATTATACTGTGTTAATCACGATAGCTAGCTTAATCCACTTTAAAATACGCATCAATAAATAATATATTATATAGTTCCTCTAGCTTAAGTAATCCATACTAATTGATAACTGATAATGAAAAAAACTTATCCGTTCTTAAAAGAATAATGATATTGTAAAGTAAACTTTTTAAAATCCTGAATTTGAAGTTGCAGACTTGATATGCAAAATTAAAATCAACTCAAAAGAGATAACCAACAAATAATTTCTACTTTTATGCTAAACAAAAAGTACATTAAATAAATGGTAAATCAAGGTCATAAATAAATCAGGCCTTTGTTTGTTAACAAATCACAATATTTTTAAGTCACATAACACAAATAGAGGAAATTTTTCTAGATTAGTATAAAATCCGGTTAGTATGATGATACAGAATTATATTTTATGATAAAATGATTTAAAAATAATATCCATTCAAAGACAACCTACATAATATAAATAATATTTAATAAAACCAATTACATACAGACCGATGTTAGTTGTCAAGAAAATTATCTACTTCACAGAATACCTATTACTTTCCTGAAGAATAGAAAAATTAAAATTTTGGTAAACGCGTTTTTCGTATTTTTTTCACATTGTTGTTCTTATTTTTCATGTAGGTATTATGTAGAATTTATGTTTAAAATTAATTTTTGGTACGTCAAATCAATTTTTTTTAAACGAAGTCGGTGTATTTAATGGTGTGAATAAATTAATGGTAATTATTCTGCATTTGAAAATAGTTCATTCATCGAAAATGTATAAATACTAGTAGAGTAGAATACAATTATTGTAACGTGGTCGGGGTAGACCAGTTAAATATAAATTATTCAGGGAAGGTGGTCAATCCAATCGATTTGTTTTACCGTAGCTCTGGGGGTGCACAATGATCTTATTTAATGTATTATTATTTTTTAATAAATAGAAGTCTGTTCAGTTAAGATAATTCTAATGAATTTAATAATATATTACAATACTCAGGATGAAGAAGGCAGTGGTTACGGTTGAATTCAGATGATAGTCGTTCACGAACTGACTACCTATCTGGCTATATTTTATTACTGTACGTTTATAATACTAAAGTGTCTAGACGTATGCAAAATGTAATATGTAACTATTGTTACACAATAATAATGTAGTATAATTTTTAAATAAACGATTAAAATATAAATCAGTTATTAATATATTTCAATTGTCTATTAGATATATGATATCGGTGAAGTAAGATTTTGCATAGGTATTTCTTATTTTGATTTACACAATTCCACATAATTTCAAAAGCAATGTTTCCATACTATTCGTTATGTACATTTTTCTACTTCTAGAAAAAATATATACTTATATTATTAATGAGCCGACGTTTAGTTAGAGATGCAAATTAAAACAATTTCAAAAATATCAAAATGTTTGAATACATATAATTTCCAAATTCGTAAATTGTAAAGATTGTGTTGTTATGCACTTAAGCGTATTAAAATGTGTGCGGAACTGTAAAATATATTCAAAAATTCATTTATAGTTCACTAAGAATTACATTCGTTATTATTGATCATTATTTTAATCTTCGAATTTCCAAATTCTGCAGTTACACAAATTAAGGAAACCATAAAATTGTATTTATTCAAGTGTAGAAATAAATGTTACATTTCTCACCCTATATTTTGTTTTTAAGAAACAATATTAGTAGAATAATATGTACAATTCAACATTAATAATTGGTGCTACTGGTGTAGTCATACAAGTAGGTCCAATAATTTTTAACTGGCCAATGAGAAGTCATAGCATCAATATCCTAGTATTTTTTTATTACAGGAATGAATGTGAATCGTTTAGTGAAGTTAAACTATCTAAAATAGGCAAGATTACGACAAAAAAACTCAAATTAGTTAAGTTAAAATTAACATAAAATAATGCTTTAATGATTCAGTTTCAGTTAAAAGTAAATAGTTAACAAAAACGAATTTAACCAAGTTAAAAAAATTAATTTTTTCATTTAATAAATAAATTAGGATTAAAATCTTTAAAGTTATACCTACAAATAGTGTAAAAAAAAATTTTACATTTTACCTTTTTAAATTTTAAGTAGGTATCCATTTATTAATAACCAATTATTATATACTTTAATTTCGAATGCAATACTTATATATATCGAATCGTCCAACACCGATATGTAATAGTTTATTGAACGGTTATCAAAAATGAATTGTAAAAAGTTTAGATAATATAATACAATTTTAATTTGTAAATTAGTTAATGGCAAAAATATTAAACTAAGTATAATATTGCGTCAAAAAGTTTAAAGAAAATATTAAAATTTTCATTTAACATTGATTTTTTAGTTAGATAATGTTCATTTTTGTGAAATATAATATTATTGTTTAAACCTTGTAATTTATTGTAGTCCTTTATAAAACTTAAAATATTTCGATCGCCCGAATTTCTTGTGGAAAATATCTAATAATAATAATGAAAAAGTGAATTGGAATTCATCAAAAATATGGTGTCTAAAACTAAAATTGAAGACGAATGACCAAGAAATTGAAGACAATATTCAAGAAACACGGGGAGAATTTCGGGGCGTAGAAGGCGTATATGGGTGTTTAAATATTATGTATCGTATAAGAAACATATTACTATATAGATTTAAATGTTCCTGAATTGCTATTGCGATGGAATATTTATATCTAATACACTGGCGAATTTAATCATAGAGACAGCGACATGTCACAATATATATATATATACTTGTTAACTTATTATGATTTAGCGTAATATTATTATAATACGATAATGGGTATGCATACATACGATGTCGGATCATTCGTACAGAGAATATAATATATACCCGATGACAAAAACGTGATCGACATTGTCTGACATATATATTTACAAATTAAGCGCCACAATAAGTACGATGAAGAATAACATATATATATATATTATATATATTTTTTTTTTGAAGCGATTAAAAAGTTTAACGGTTTTGTTGAGCCGCTTGATCGGATTGTGGGAATAAATGACGTTTGTTTTTCGTTATCAAAACTCAAAAAAAAATATGATGTACACACAAGTAGGTACTTGTAATAGGTATGAGTTTTATACGATTTTATCGAAAACGGTTTGATAGTACAATAAAAAAAAAAACAAAACAAAAACAAAAAACACACAGGAAACATCACCGCAATAACGTAGCAATGTTGAGCGTTTAAGTCCGTATTCCACTTCCAATTTTGTAATGTCGACACGTTAGAGCCGACCTTGACCGCTTGCCCGAAAAAAAAAAACTATATAAGTCATGGCGACACTTCCGTCAAACCGTTAATCATGTGGACACATTTTGCCGTGTGCGTTCTGGTGGCCTGCGCGGCGCAACAACAGGTGTCGGGCGCCGATTTCGCCCAAGAGTCAGGTACGGTATTTACACACAATATTGTATTCGTTTTGCCAAGTATTACTGCGGTCCATATATATATATAATATGCTTTTTTCTTACGTTGAAATGGCGACCAGTAAAAATATTATCTCCGAATTAAAACATAGTAAAACTAAAGCATTTCGACAGTAAATATAGGTACAATCATTATTTAAAAATAAAAAATTACATTGAATCTACGTAAATAATACTATGATTATAGTACGATAATATTAAAGTATAATATCAAAATGTACTAAATAAAACGGCTCTAATATATATTATTACCTATATATACACTATATTATATATTATATAGATATATATATATATATATAGTCGGCATAAAGTGTGGTAGGTATATAGATACAATAAAATATATATTTTTATGGTAACCTGACGATTTTTCTTTCAATAATTCAACGCGAAAACTAAATTTTTAAAAAAAATTCAATATTTAAGGATGTACTATGTCTCTGTTAAGAATAAAAATTGTGTTATAACACTGATAAGATAATTTTTGTATACAATATACGTACAATGTAACTGCACTTAATTGACAGTTATTTTCCTTTATCCATTATATATAGAGGTACATTGTATAATATTATTCTAGGATTTGTTCGAAAAATGTTTTATAACTGCAGATGAGATAAAATGGACTTTTCGTAGTCCATATTATTAGTAATATTAATGTTTTATTCTTTATGGATAACAATTTTAGCCGAGTAGTAATTTTGGATTATAGAGGTTTTTCGATAACAAATTCGTTATAGATAGTATTTTTCAGAGGTACTTTTTGATTTTCTCAGTAGTTTTCTTGCGAAAAAAAAAACAACCTACCAAACCTTTTATAACGGGACATTTTTATAATTGAAAAAATAACAAATGAAGTGGCCATGATTAATTTATATTACCATTGATATACATTAATACTTTGACGTCATCAAATGTTCATATACCTATATATTATATATTATACATATATACATATATATATATATATTTTTTTTTTTTTTGACAGTTATATATTGTATTAAACCGAGTTTCTCTCAATTTCGTTTCATAAATAAATTTAATATATTCACTACCAGTACCCTATATACCCAACGACTAAAGTGTTTCCACCACCTACCCTCTACGTTTTTAAATTTGAATGAAAAATACAGTTTAACATCATTAAGAAGAAATAAATTACAGTGGGTAATAATAATGTTTAGCTCCAATTTTTTCAACACAATAACACTTTTGTAAGTACTTTGAAACAGCATGTATTTCTATGTGTATTACCTACATTTTTATTGACAAAATATTAAATATACTTGGTTATATAAAATGAGAGGCATTATATTAAATATTTTGCTTGGTATATGTATGAGTCGTATAAAATATAGTGAATGTAATACAAATGGATAATATAATTATCATAGTGATAAGACTAAAACATTATAAATAGATTTTTATTTAGTTTTATATCTAATAATAAATAATAATAAATCTGTATGAATTCAATAAGTCAGTAGATAATAAAAATGGTCTAAACATCAAGGTTGTACCAGTTTATTATTTTTATTAACTGAGTTAAGTTGAGCTAAGTAAAACATTTTAACCGAGTTAAGAGTTAGAATTAATTAGGTACAATTTTAAATTCATAAGTTAAGTTAAAAGTTAAATTAACACATTTTAATAAATGATTTTATATAAATTTTATATTTTGAATGACTTTTTTTTTCCTCTATCAAACACAACGAATTAATCATCAAACATTTTAAATTTATTAATCATTAAAGTTTTATTTTTCTTAAAAATTCTTATATGGAAGTTCATAAAAGCGTCCTCTTTGTGGAAAAAAAGTTAATATAGAATTCAAGTTTGTCCGTAAAGTCAAAAGGTTAAAATTAACTTCGTTTTTAACTTCTTAACTTGTTAATGCTTTGCAAAAAATTAACTCGATAATAATTTGTCAGAAATCAATATGTACATAAAAAATTTTAATTACCTACCTAATTCAGAATATTATATAATAAATAATAAATATATTATTTTCACTTTTCATTTTTAAAGCATCCAGCATTCAAAGATCCTTTTTAAATCTATAATATTTTAGATCAAAATTTTAAATTTAAATAATAATTTTACTTCAAAAAATATCTATACACAAAATTAATATATAAATAAATACGAGTATATGAAACAAAAATTAAAAACATGATTTAACCACATCGTTTAAACTACGTATTTTTAAAAATAAGTGAATTCCGCCTTCGTCAAAAGTATTTTATTTTTAACATATTTACATGAAACTAATTAAGTCTGACCTTATATGCTTGTCACATCGCTTACATATTATTATGAGGTATGTTCTGTGTTTTAAAATGTTGTTATCTTATACGCACTGAAATTAAGGAAAAACATATAATTGTATTTCATATACTTATCCATAACAATAATAATAATAGTTCCTATAAAATATAAACCTTAAAAAATATATAAAATGTTAAAACTGCAGTGTAGTGACGTATCTTATTTGAGATACGGTGTCTAATTTTTTTTATGATAACATATCGGATATGGGTATATATTTGCCATAACATTGAATGGAATTACCAATATAGGTTACTCATTACTAATATAAAACTAATAATATATTGTGCGTATGACATTTCGATTTTGTTAAATATAACTTAGTCTTTTTGAATTTGGTAAATCAAAAGCAATATTTTCATGATAAACTTTTTTTTTACATATATTATATATTAAAATGTTTATTAAGATTATTGTAGCACTTCGTATATTTTGTGTTTTTAGACCAATAAGTGGAAGATTAGCGTACTTCTCAATATTCAATTACTGTTTTGAATATATATATATATATATATATATATGCATTTATAAGCCTCTTTTCTAGGTTGTATAAGAAACATATTTTTTTATGTTTTTAATTTAAAAAGTATTAAATTAAAGTTTATTTGAATATATATATTATATTAAAAAAACAATAAAATAATTTTTAAAATGAAATATATATTAAGTTGTAAAACGTTAAATATTTTCCCTAATGCATAACCTATAGTAAATAAGTTATTGAATAAAAATCTTTTAAAAATTTTTTAGAAATACAAGAATGTTTTATAGGCTTACAATGTTTTAGAGAGTAAATTTCTGCGTATTTAGAGTGTCTATATATATATAGAGTGGCTAGTATTATAGCTCAAAATTATCGGCTTCAACCGCCTTATTATGTGATTATAGAATTAATCAAAAATATTATAATTTTTGGTACTCAAAGATAACGATTATTTATTTATTTAAATATATTTTAATTTCAAGTAGGTATATCATGGTACAACGATAATACGATTAAATTGTGTGAGCAATACGCATTAAGCCAGAGCCATCTTAATCTATTATCTTTCATTACTTAACTATTGAATCCAGGAATGAGGCCAAGGGAGGGACCTGATATCTTCCTTAAAACCATCATTCTTCAGTAGAATGGATGTTAATTCCTTAATACTAAAAATACGTAATAATATTAATATATGGTACTTATATGAGTATGTTATATAAGTCAATGCCTAAAATAGTCCAAAATTTGTATAGGCAATTTTTAGAATATTGCATTTCTATTATATTAATTTTTGTGTATAAAATCGAATATTTTAACTATGGTGACAAATATGTACCAAAGGGGTAAGTAGGTTAAATTTCAGTAAAGGTACGCAAAAATATAACTTCTTAAAATGTTATTTTATAAAATATGATTACTTACAATTTAATAATATACCTTTAATTTTTAAATGGATAATAAAATAATAAATCCAGATAATAAATAAAATTATAAATCAATTATATTTTGCTGACTTTCTTTTTTTAAATATATAGGTACTTACTAGAGTCCTGCATGGGTCGTGTTAGTTTTTAAAAATGTATGGATTGGACCGAGTCGAGGCAAGTCGGGTTTTAATAATTTTATCGAATTGGATGAGGATAATTTCAGTGTTATTATATTCGTTAAATTTCAATGTTTGTACGCCAAATTTGTTCGTATGTTTTCGAGCTCAAATTAAATTATTAATTTTAGACTGAGTATTGACTGTTGAGTATGATTTTCTTGGATCGAGCTCGATCGAATTGAATATTATTAAATACGATTCTCTAACGAATTGGTTGGGTTTTAGCTAGATCGGATAAATTTTCGGGACATTCCCATTTTTTTCGGTGCGTGCAGGTACTTACTGAGAATATTTTTCTACGTGGGAAATTTTATATACATATATGTATATTACATTATTGAGAGTATAATATTGCAGTTTTAATGTAAAAATAGGTATTGTATTTTATAATTTTAATGTGTTTATAGTGTGTATGATCTAAAAAAAATTATGTCGAAAAAAACACTCAACAAGATTTCCGTCTATAATGGGGGGAAAATGGTGACTATATGAGTATGGGTATGATATGAAAATAAAATAAAATAATATTGATATATATATCATGTTATATATTATAACAAATAGATGTTATAAAATTGAATATTGATAATGTACTGAATTAAAGTTTTACTAAACAGATTTTGGCGCAATTCAGTTGCTTTGATTTTTTTTTTTCGTATTTTATACAAATAATTTTTTAATTATTATAAAATAATTTTCATTTTTATTTTATTATTATTTATAATATTAAATAATATTGTTAATAACGTTAACGTTGTTAATCATATTACAGTATGTATAATGTATATATATATATATATATACTATATTACTATGAACAGTGTAGTGTACACATCTTATATTATAATATTATTTCGTTTGTATGTTTTCATATTCTGCTGGTTTAAATTTTTTTTTTTTCTGAACACTACCTAGTATGTCTATTGTCATTAGTAATTTCCAAGTTTCATGTGGTGTGCTATATAATAATTTACTATACAATTAAGTATTAGGCACATTCTCACTTTATTGTATAAATTCGAGGTCATACGTTATTAATTATTACATATTACAATGAATACAAACAATTGTCGATAGAATGATAAAATCGATATCAATAGGTATCCACTATTGTTACACTATCTGACATGATTATATATAGACTCACTTTGAGTTTTTATGAGTAGTCATAAAATTATTATTTATACAATATATTAATTTTATAATATCATTTATACATAGTAATAAGTTCATACTATATAGCATAATATAGTACATATAAATTGTATAGTTTTGCCTGCATAATTATTTTTACGAATAAATAGTACAAGTCAAGTAATTTTTTGGTGTCAATGAACTATAATGAATATTATGTGAAATTCATAAAACAATTTTTTATGTCGTTTTGTTCATTGTTTTATATTTAAATGGTTTCTGAAACGGTATTCTAATATTATGAAGTATGTTTAATAAATACTTGTATAATAATTGAAAAATAATATTGACATTTCGGAATTTAATTTCTGATCATAAAGTTAAATATCGTAACATTTCATTTACAATAAATTTAAAAATACTACATATTTTATAGTTTTGTTAATTACATATAACGTTAGATTTACCGACTGCCGTGAATACAATACTACAGTATTGATTTATTACGATACCGATATATTGGTATTATTATAATGTGCAGTTTTAATCAAACCGTAAAAATAATAATTAAAAAATATTATTAACGTAATCCGCTTTTAATAAATCAAAGGAAATAATTAGAAAATTAATTTTCAGATTATACACTACTGTGATTTCACATGACGTGTACATTTATGAAGCTAACTTTCGAAACTAGTACTTGGCAAAGGAATTTTAATTAATTAGTTTCGTCACAAAGTTTATTTGCAAGGCTTCGATCAAGCAGACACATTAACACATATTACATAGATTAACAACCTTTGATTGAATTCAACATTAGGATGTGTATACAGGTAGTGCCTTTATTTTTTGTTTTATCAATTAACTGTCACTATTATACATTAAATTAAATACTTAGTGCAGTTTTGCCTTTGATCGTTATAATATATGTTTCATATACGAGTATATAGCTAAATATAGTTATATTGTGTTTAAATTTTGTTTTTTATTGAAACCCGCAAATGAGATAATTAAAAGCCAATAGAGAACTATAATATTATTATTGTTGTTGTATTATAGTATAATAGCGATAAAGGTTAAACAACCGGTTCTATGTTTATGATATAAACATTTTAGATTCTGAGCCAAGCGAGGAATGTATTGGTTTTACAATGATGTGTTTTTTTTTTTTTTTTTTTTATGTCTGTAATCAAAAATTCTATAAGAAGGAGTGCTCCGATCTTTACACTCATACCCGGTTTCCGGTAGC
>JAIPRL010002448.1:0-59794 GCA_025469235.1 Pemphigus obesinymphae | reverse complement strand
AACAATTCTTTTGTGACGTCTAATACAATTAATTAAGTAAATACGTTTATTCAAAGAACTTTTTGATGATTTTACCATTTAAAAACCGTGATAATTAATCAGGAATGTTTGACGTCTATAAATAAATTATACCATGCTATTTCCTGGAAAATTCTCATACAAATCGATATATCACATCACTTTTTTCCTCGTGGCGACACTCTTGCGACCCGAGCGTCTCGCGGGCGTCAAAGTCGGGCGAAAATGGCAAAAATGATGTAATATATCGATTCATATGAGAATTTTGCAGGAAATATCAAGGTATATTTAATTTTGCATTTATGTCAATATACTATGAATAAAAATGAAAAAACTTAGGTTTTAAAGGTAGGAAAAAATTTTAAAAACTTTCGTCGTTGGGTCATTCCACTGAGTATGTGTACTAATTTTCGGTATTCATTTCCGAAACACCCTGTATATAATTATATTACTTTATGTATTTATATACGGTTTAAGGTAGAAAAAGTAGAGTAGGAGTTTTTGAGTAAAGAGCTTTCTGGTTGAAAATTCATTCTAGTTGGTACCTATAGTATAAAGGTATCATTTTTTGATGTTCTCTATAGTTTTCTTAAACATAAAAAACAACTTACCTGTATAAAAGTACCAAATTTTTTCATAAATTAGACAATTATAATTCCAAAAACTTGAAATGTAATGAAGATATTTAATATATAGTAATGTATTGACGTCCTATTTTTTTAACTATTTTCAGTATTTTATTTTTATTTTTGATAAAACTTTGTTCTTATTGATTAGATTTTTATTTTTTATAAGTGAGCTTATTTATAATCTCTAACACATTTTGGGTAGAAGGGTCGAGTAAAATTTTTGGTCGAAAATAATTTCATTAGAAAATGTATTGTAGTTGGTAGTTATTTTAAAACGGTAAAATTTTAGATTTTCTCAGTAATTAATTTATAAATGTAATAACGGAATGTTGTAATATATCGAAAAACAATATTACACTCAGGGTTTGTTCAGAAACATTTTATTGAAAGAAATTATTTATCATTATTGCTTTCAAATTCTTCAAATTCAATATATTCGCCACCACTCCCTTATCCGACGAGCAAAGTGCTCTCAACTTCAACTCACTGACTTTTTAATGTTTTTATATAAAATATTAAAGTACTCGTAGTTATTATTATAAAAAAATACAATAATCTTAATAAATTCGTAATCATAAATATTAAATATTAAAAAGAATTTCTCAATGTAAATATATATTGAAATCAAATAATATTAATCTTATTATTAAAAGTTTATACTATAAGTAGTTATAAAACGAAGTAAACTGATAATGTGAATATTCATATACAATATTTTTTATAAAATATTTAAATTCGGTGATTAAAATACAGATAAAGACTCGTGAAAAATGTTCACCGTTCCATCATAAAATTGATATGAATCATTTTCATTTTATTAGGTATACAATTATTTTCCCGAATATAAATTTTTACGTATTATTTATGAGACGCTAAAAGAATTATAAATAATTATTTATAACGTTTATAATATAGCATGCAATTAAAAACCTACTTTACATCAATTAATAATCGTCGATAAATATATGCTACCTTTTATAATATATTAGTACGAAAAACACAATCATAAACTTTACTAAAAATTAACTCCAATTTTTATTTACCAGTTATAAATATAAATTTTTATTTTTTTACCAGGTAAGACATTATGTTTTATTTTTCGATTACTTGCATATTCGTATACATTTTCATTAATTGAAGAGAAAGCATGCTTTCGTTCATAGAATATACAATTTGTACAATCACCTCCTTTGATATAGAAAATAAATCCATAAATGGTTAACGTTCCAGTGTTACGCGGTCATTCCTTTTACAATATACGCTTGTGGTGTCTAAATTAGTTATTCCAAGATTTTAAGTCTGTCAAAATGCACACACATGTCAAAATTATTGATGTGCATGGTATACACATAAAATTGATAAAGTTCTAAAATATTTTATTACTTCAAAAGTAATTATCGTTTTATGTAATTTACATATCATACATATTATAAACATAGATAAATGTATATTATGGTTAATAAGCCAATACAAAAAAATTGATTTAATACCTATAAAATCGTTATTATTAAAAATAATTCATGATAATTAATTTTAATACAATATATAGACAATATTATTAATATATTTTTAATAAAATATTTCGGCACTGTGAAATCTAAAGGACCATAATCTACCATTTATTAAGGAAATCAACAAGTGCCATGTTTTTATTAGTATCCCTGTCTAACATTTGCAGTATCTCTGCATTTATATACGTATACAGAGAAAAAAAATAATAATAATGTTGCATTATTTTATAATAAATCCGTTATATTTTTAGGCAAAATGTATTTTTAAATGAGTTTATAATTTTAATCTGTCCAAAATGGAAAGTTTTTCAATTTATTACTACCGGATGAAAATCAATTAAAAAAAAATAACTAGGTATATATAATATACTGATGTAAAAAACTGATAAAAGTTAAATGATTTGATCGAAAAATGTGATATTTTTTAAATATAATATCTGGCTTTTAAGCCATTGTATATAGTCGAAATTATTACTGTCATTTTTAGCAACAATATTAAAAAAAACCCAACTCAAAATATTGCGATTATAATCGACTTTAATAATTATTGCAAACGATACCTACCTATTATTTTATTATATTTTACGACGAACAAAATCGGATTTGACAAAAATATACCATATATTACCATATATATATATGTATTATGTCTCCTGAATACGTATTTCGCTACACTTATTATCAGCCGTAAGGAATTGCGTTCATTATATCACTAAAAACCAGGAATCACCTATGCTTTTATCTGACAAATTAGCTGAACCGCTCTTTTGGAATTATACTGATAACCCGGTTTTTCGTTGATTAAAAAGTCGAGTTACGTAGCTGTACGTTTAGTTTATGGCTTATACGAATAAGTTTCCATTTTTTCGTAATCCATATTCGCCATTAGGCATATTTATTATGGCATGTACATTCAAGTTGTGTATACTATAACGTAAGGCAAACAAATTCACTGTATAATATTTTACCCGAAACGTTTATTGAATATTAATACAATACAGTAATTTTTCTGTGGAAATCGAAAGAATATCGCGTTAATTCGGTTTATCGATCGTTTTCCTAAACCAAACTCGGAGGCTCGCCCCTGTGAAATAAAATAAGGATTTGTTATTTTGTTCATTGTAAAAATAATGTAAATATTATAGCTCATTGTGGAGGGTGTAAATAATAACGAAATGAAAAAAATGTATTTTATTATAATTTGATATCGCATAAATCAATAAAATATTTTTTTCAAACACTACGCCGTTTCGGTACTTGATTATTATTAAATTGGTCATCGTGATTTAATGGAACGCGTAATAAAATACAATATTGCTCGCGCGAGTTTGTTCTAAACTTGAGACTGTTTTATAGTATGAATATATATACATATATATATATAACTACATTTATGAAAATTATTATAATTTTCACGATCGACTAGTGTTAAATATTTTGAATTTTATCTGTTGGCTGGGCGTAGTTCACAGTTTTCCAAAACACCATTCTAACAAATTTGTTGGATATCGTTTTATATTTTATCGAATTTTTACAGTATTTTGCGCTGGTAACTTCCGCCAATATTATAAAATGCACTTGAAAAATATTATTTATCGTCGTCTTATTGCGGTTATTGTTGGGAACGTATTGTGTGTTTTAAAATTCACTGTCGGAAAATTTGTTGTAATTTATACTATATAATATACTATATTATATTGCGCCGCCAACTTCACGGACGTAATTTATCGAGTTATAATAATTATTTATAACATAAAACAACATAATATTACACTTCATTGTGTACATATTATATACTATATTTTTACTATGCAGTTATATTGTATGTTCTATATATATATATGCATACGTAAACCTTTTTGCCTACAGAATTTCTCAAAATCACAATAATTTTATTTACAAAAATCGTTTCAAAATATATATATAATTTTAAATGTATAGGTACTAAAATATATAGTACTATTAGTGATAATTGTAAATCCTTTTACAATTGTAAATTGTAAAAAAAAATTGTAAGTGATCACGTGCATAAAAAACCTAAAACTATAATGTTTAATTTTTTTTTTTAATATATATATAAAAAAAATGTTTTAAATATAAGAGGCAAATGTTACTGGTAGTTTAAATTATAGTTTTTAAAATTTTAGCTAAATTTCAATGAAACAATATTTTTAATTATTTTATAAGTACATCATTTGCATTTAAAAACGCATTATTCAAACATCAAAATACGTAATGGATAAACATAAAATGGGAGTATATTATTTTTTGAATTTATAGGTTTACATAAGTTTTTAGATGACTTTATTCACATTCAAATTTTGATATGATTAATTTTATTGTAACATTTTACGTATAATGTAAATTACGATGTTTTGCGGTTATTATTATATTCAGGTAGTGTAAAAAATATATTTTGACCTTTTTCGAAATCGATATATTAAGGAAAAATATATTTAATAACCTAATAGTATATAGTATATACTGTAGACAAATTATAGGTAGTAAAATAATAATTAATTAATAAGTACTTATACTTATAATTATATTTAAATATTTACTTTATAATTCAGTAAAAATTAGATTATTGTAATAGGTTAGGACGATTTTACGGTGGTAAATATTTACTATTTGTATTTTAGCAAGGAGAAAAATCGTAAATTTAAAGTTCATTTGGAGGGATGAGGGTTATACATTTAACCTCGTTAAGTCCATAACCTTGATAAACATAACCGGGGTGTAAAGTGCCGTTATGGATAGAGAATGCCTTTTCGGTAAATTTGCACCACATAAAAATCACACTGGAACATATTACCTACTAATTTACATAGATTGAACCGAAATTTAAATATACCGCTACTTCATATTTGCACTTATCATAATTCACAAACCGTCAAGTGTAATACTTACAGTAGTAGTGTACTATTGAGGTGAGTTTTAGAAGAGTGTAAAAGAATGCAATAACACGGTAAGTACTTCAAACCAATCTAAACTAATGTAAAATTTTTGAAACGAACAGAACGTTAATATATTAGAATGTAGATTGTACACAAAGTTTATTCATTAGCAACCGAAACGTGAAATTCCGTCGGTTTAATTGCTTGTTGGTTTTAGACATTGTCTAAATTGCTTACTCTTACAACAATCGGATAAAATACCGATACTTATTCAGATAATTCGCGATAATACTCGAAAATAACCATAGTAAAGTTACTTTTAGTATTGAGTTATTAAGACGAATTTTATATCAAAAAATGAACAATATAACAAAACACCGTTATTCCCATGCAACTACGAGTAGGTACCTATGTATATCGTAATGAATAAAACGTAGTAAGATTGAATAATTTTGATAGTTGTAAAATACTGAAAGTACCTATAAATATACAAAAATATGGCAAAAAATATCCAATAACTGCCAACTAATATTTTAATTATTAAATAGGTATGTACTTAATTAAAATTGTAAATTTTCAAAACACGATTACTCCGGTTTAGTTTTTAGAATGATATATTTTTTAAACATATCTTTGACAGTTAACATAATATTACCTGTAATGTTTTATGGATAAACTTCAGTACATGACAAAAACTGACAAAATTATATATTAGATATTTATGAGAACTTGTAAGTCAAGGACTTTTCCTTATGAATGTTCACATCAACTTCAACTTTCAATGTACTCGTATATGGTTAGGTAAGTTATCGACAACATGAATATTTCAATACAACGTGTAATATTTAGGGCAAAGATTTTATAACAGTTTGTGTGTGACCTATATTAAAATTTTCGATAAATGATAGAAAATATTCAAAATGAGAAACATTAGTTAATATATACATGGAAATAGATATATATATATATATATATAGATATATAATCGTATAAATACGATTAGTAATGAATTTCTATGTTGATGTTAAATGGGGAGAGAAGTAGACAAAAAAAAAAAGCTGGAAGATGTGATGGCGAGTGATATGAGAAAGATAATGATGAGTTGGGATAGAAGATGAAAGAAAAGAAGAGAAACTAATGCAAATTAAAAGCAAAATAAATCTAATTTTTAAATTATCAGCCGAATGAATTATATTATATTAATTTAAAATCGTTATGATAATAAACAAGGATTATATAGTATAATATATATATATATAGGTCATAAGGATTCATAATATTTAAAAATCCTTTTTATAGTCCTTAAGTCTTAAGTTTATAAGTGTTACGAGCTTAAGTAAGTAAGAAAATTGGAAAAAAAAAGTAAGGAAATCAGATAATTTCAGACTATCGGTAGGTATATCAATTGAAATAAAACGATAAAACCAGATGAAGCAATAAATTTCGTCGATACTTAGTACGGAGAGTTTTTTAAAAAAAGAACTGTAAAAAAGTTAACTCAATGGTCGTCATCGGACTCAAGCAAACAAATCGAATAGGCGCTCATTCTAATAAAATTGTGTATATAGGTAATTAATAATAGGATAAATTCTATTTAAAACCATTATTTATTTATTCCTGTAAATAATAATTTTCTTGTCCTGAATAGTTTGAAACATGATATATTTAATAAATATTTTGAGATCATTTAGTACATTTTAAGCGCTAAGCGTGAAAAGGAGTAAGAATATTGTTAAATTATTTGGTACAGCAAGTGATATAAGTTATAATTACATATATTGTCATTATCGTTAACGTTATTATAATCCGTTGGCACTGTACTAATAATTAGTATAAACGATTGTCTTATAATTAGAGTGAAATATCATTATTTTATTACTATATTATAATTTATAACCCAGTTATCCAAACTTAATGCTGCTATAACTTTATAATTTTAATCTATTATAGCCAACTTGAACGATAATTGATTTCATTATTCAACTTTTACGTTGATTAAAAAAAGAATTAAAAAAAATACTTGTTAGCTTATATATAATATTTAAGTACATTATTTATATTATACAAATCGATTTTTTTAGAATAGAGTAGTTATATATTGCTATATAGAAAAATATATAAAAATATTAAATAATCAAAAAAATATCTACCTAAATTCAGTATTAGAAGAATCACTCATTTAAAATAAGTAAAACATATTACATATTTTTAATATTATTTTAATCATACAAACAAATAAAAATATTTATATTTACAAATATAAATAATACGATGCATAATTTTTTAACAGCTGTTTTAATATATGTCTATGTTATTGGTCATCGTTTTATAATTTGTTTCCTATTATTTATAGTTTATTCTATGTATTAGGTTTATTAATTTTTGTACCTATTTGTTTCTAATCTTTTTTTTTTATTTTTATTATTAAATTGTAATGATGACTAACGGCTAAAACTAATTGTTATTCATTATTTTTTTTGAATACTCTAGACACATTTTCTTTTTAATAAAATATATATAATAATATATTGTCATTTTTTAATATAAATACATATTTTATTTTTTATAATTAATGTTTCGTATATTATATTCAACATTGTATGTTTTTCGTTTGAATAATTATATAAATATAAATTAAATGAATAATATTTATTTTTTATTGAATAAATTTGCTAAAATTATAAAATAAAATTACTAAATAATAATATCTGAAATATACAAAACAAGTACAGGAATTTATCACATACTCGATAGATTTACATGTCCAATAAAATACAATGATAATATTCATATAATCTAATAAAAATCAAAACATTTTTTGAAGTAAAATTATCATTGTTTAATAAAATTCAAATTGTTATTTTGTTTTATAATCCCTGGTTATTTGAAAACAATGAAGACATTTAATTTTAACAGTATTCGTTTGTGACAAAACTCAAAATTATTCAGCAAATATTAATAACAGCTACTGTATAATTGATTATTTGTGCACGTTATTGTTATTATAATATAGTAATATCATTATCTATTGCGTAATTACAACAGATTATAAATTATTTTAGTTTCCCAAGTGAAAACATTTTCAAAAATATTCTTGATGAAAAAGGTATATATATATATATTATTAATATTTACAATTTGACATTTTTAACATGATAATAATAATTATATCTATTACCTACAAAATAAAAAATAAAACCAGTCATTTTTACACATTAAATGTTGTAAGAACAATAATTATTCGATCCTCCCAAAAGTTAATTATACATAAATAACAATGTGGTTTTGTTAACCCTTTATATTGTATGACAATAGGAATAAAATAATTACTTATGGACAATTGTTGTTAGTTAAACAAAAATACTTATCGGCCGTATAGTAACGAGAATGTTTAGTGCAGAAAACGTAATTTTAATTATAAATAAAATAGAAATTTCAATAAACATTCAATTTAGGTGTTCACGTTTCAATGAAGGTGTTCAAAGAAAGAACCTTTACATCATAATTTACATAATATGTAACAAACATTATATTCAATTTTTAAATTACGTAATTTATAATATGCTTATGTTAATTTTTATGATGATAGAAATATATAATAAATACTGCATTAATTACTATGATAATATTAATGATATTACCATAAGCATCAAGAACTAGAGGAAAAAAAATAAAAAATGTACAAATCACAAATTCGGAGGCATTTTTACTACTTATATACTACACGAAACTCCGGAAATGAAAGAGCGCACTGTATGTTCGGTAGATTACGATAAAAGTCATTGTTAGAAAATGTTTTTGAACGAAGAAGTAAGGAATGCATTTCAAATAGAATATATTTTCACTTTGTGAAAACAAACTCGTCGTAACCGAACAAAAGGTTTATATCCTTGCAAAAAAATAAAAATAAATTTTTGATCGTCGGAAATTTATCGAGATAAAATTGGTACTAAATACTCACCGAGAATGAGACATTCACGGTTGGACTGAATGTCGTTCCAGAAATATTCGGATCAATTGGTGAATAACGATTTCACGATGAAAATAATATTTTTTTAAATTTAGTTTACCGCATTTATTATATGAAAAAATGAGCGAAAACATCTATTATTTATATATATTTAATCATGTCCAATAATGTGTCAAATCTATATCATTTGACACAACATAGTTAGCCGTATATAACCAAGCTGAGTGGATCAAGCTAAATGTAATTTTCTCTTATATTGTCAACCTATCCTCAGGTGTCCCTCGAGAGACCGTCTTATCTCCTTTATTGTTTTTACTTCTAATCAACTTTGTTCGACGTAATACGACACTTTTCATATTTACTTTAAAACTAATCTTAAAATTATTTTTCCACACGATTGCTGCAGGCTGGTCATGACCATGGTGTAAGTTGGACCCTTGGTACCTTTTATCTTCAATTCAACCTCACTAAATTTACATTCAAATTTCTTGTTAATCATCCACCACACAACTTACGTACCATATTTTCATGATCAATCAATCTTAATTTTTGATAACTCGGTTCGTGATCTTGGAATCATTTGTATAAGAAATTAATGCCTTAGACCAGCTTAGTTATTATTAATCCACGGACCTCTAGTTAGGACTAAAAAAGGACCAGGAATCCCTTCTTTCATATATGCTCACTGAACTAAAAGTCTCCCAGCGTTTTGGGCAAATATTTGTTTTCATTTAATTAAAATTTTCACGAAAATTAAGGTAAGAAAATATTCTGAAATTAGTTTTCTAACTCTTTTTAATTGCACGCACTGACGGACGAGTACCAGTGACCACAAGCACTACCATACCGTACATGATTTTAAGAATATTATTATTTTTTTTTTTTTTTTTTTTTTTTTTTTTGTGATCCCGTGAACCTATTTACATCGATCCACGAACTCAAAAGGGTCCGTGAATCGCCTTTTGGGAACCACTGGACACTATTCATTGTAAGGCTTTCAAAACACTGGATTTCATATAGAAGTTCTACCTCGAAAATGTAAACTCATAGGGTCTATAAAACTTGTATTTTTCCTAGTCCGTCTTATTTTATGATATTATGAGATGTTTCTATTGCTACTGAACGTACTATAAATAAAAGGATTCAGAGGATGTAATATCGTTTGCTAATTATTTCCTACATATCACTTGCCATTTCCATGACTACTCTCCTATATTCGAAACTTTAAGTTTTGAAAGACTTATAGCCTGTAGAGCTTCTCTCACTTTTCTCTAAACTTGCTTCTCCGAATAAATGTTAAAATATCAATTCGTCAAATTTAATTTAATGCTATTTTTTATTCCCTTCTCTAAAAAAATTGCATATATAATAGTTTCATGCATAACTTCTGACTCTATTGCTTTATGCGGATAGCAAATAATAATACCGCCTTCTATTTTACTTAAGTTTATGCTATAATTTTCCTGTTATTATAAATTGATTAACATCATTTTATTTGAGTTTTTTTATTATTTTGAGATTATCTTGTTTTTAACATATTTCCTTTTATAGATATTTTCAATCTAATTATATTACCTTTTTAAATACAAATACTGAGCGCACAATTTGATTAGAGGTAGAATTTTTTAAATTATTTGGCTATAATCAAATTATTATTTTTCCCTCTAGTCTCACTGTTATAAGTTGACAAAACTATTAATACTTAATCTGCATAAATATAAGAATATAATGACTGTACTTTATGTTTTCGTATTTTTTGTACTATACTGAGAGTGAAAATTCAACTATGAGTCGTAAAAACTATAGTATAGCTGATAATTTTATAAAAACAAATTACAGTACTTATTTTTAAACAAATAAGTTAGGTAAGTATAAAAAAAAATCTAAGACCTGAAATTACAGACAAAAAAGAATTACAAATAAAAGTAATTTAACGGTAGTTATATAAATAATACATTCGACAAATTGACTATGCGCTGGAATGCCAGATAGTTTATTTAAAAAAAAATAATTTATTAAATTGCTCACTTTTTAACTAAATACTGTATTTTAATATAATTAATAAAACTACAACGAAACAAAAATTTAAAAATAAAACACTATTTAATTTTACTTGAAGTTTATTTTAATAAATGTATTTTTTCCGGTAACTTTATTATCATATAATTATTCACTACAGCCATTATTTTAAATAGAATACACAATATATACTTTACTTTTTTAAACAAAGTATAAATCATTTTAAAGTTCTTGACGTATATGTCAAAATGATTATTAAAAAATGGTGAATATATATATATATATATACACTTTTTGTTTTTGGTCAAACACGCAAATACACAATCGAATATAGACTGTTTCGTGTTATACCCAACCAGTCCATTACACACGCTATACGCCATTAACTCAGACATGTGGATGCCAAAATGTTCCACAAACTGCTAAAAACAACGTTGTTTTTTCCACAAATCATTAAAATTACTCCAAAGGTGTACAGTTCTAAAAAATTAATAATAAAATGAAAAATATATTTCTATATTTATCGTTGAGATAACAATTTAAGGGGTGAATAAACAAACAATAATATTGTTAAATTCCCCAAAACAATGATAGATGATGATTCACGGATACAGGCATTATGTTGAAAAAACATTTAGGAATCGATTGGTGGTGCAATGCAAATAACACAAAACGTATATCATTTTTACTGTTGACCATATATATGAATTTGAAAATTGGTAATTAGTCCAAAGAGCCATATTTTCACTGTAAATAGTTTCCAAAGCTAAAACTATTCCAAAACCTATTATTATAACCGTGTTATAAGTATATCATTTTAAGACGACAATATTGTACTATAATATTGTAATATTATATTGAAAGTGAATAATAAAACAAAGTTTATGTGAATGTTTAACATTCATGATGTCATATCATACGGTAGTTTGTGATGTACGCGTAAACGTAAATCGAAAAATACGTGTTGAAAAAACGTAAGTTTTTCGGCAATAATATTAAGTAGTACGTTTAAGTGGATCATCTCTGAATTTGAACGAAAGAATTTGGACACGGTTTTCGATTCAAACATCACGTTTCTCCAAAAGCATAGACTAATGTGGTTTATGGCGAGAGAAAATATACAATTCAGTTCCGGTCAAGTAGTGTACACTAACGGGGCCGAGCACTGTGCGCACGATATAAGCGGATACGATAAAATACGGTATAGGACGACAAAGACATTTATAAGAAAACATCATTTCCGTTGTGGTGTATCCGACCGAACGAGGTAAAACATCATAAATTTTGAGCTGACAGATACTGAAATGAACGCATTAAAGGTTCCGGGTCAAAAGATGGCAAAGATGAATTCACTTTTATTTCTCCCCCCCCCCCCCATCAACATTATATATATATATATATATATATGTATATTTTATTTGTATACTGAATAAGTATATGTTGTGGTATGTATACCAGACAAAGCAAAGTTGTAGGGTAAAAAATTGTTTTTAAATTTCATCCAGCACATCACAATTTCTCAAAATAGATCTAAAGTCGAATGTTGGAAAATAAAAAGGAATTTCAAATATAATAATTGTACGTGATATACATTTACATAAGATTTTAAGTATATCATTAACATTATATTATTTATTGATCTCTGCTTTACAACTCTACAAAGTCAGGGTTAAGTAAAAATTGTAATTGGTTGTTAATTGTTTATATTTGTAATTCGAAAAACTGTGTATTTCATATATAAATACAGGTACCTACTATAAGTAGTAAAAAAAGGAAATCATTAAAATTAATATTAATTATTATGTTAAAAATTCCCGAAATGAAATTATGTATTTATTGGTCATTTGCACATAGTAAACTTTAAATAATCTTAAATTTACTTTTCATTCCTTTTAATCTTTCTGTTGGTTTGTTATATTTAACTTTTATTTTATAGTATTTGGTCAATATATTATATCAATAACACCTATAAATTATATAAAGATGGTACTTCTTATACGTCATGTTTGTATTTTATTTTTATTTTATTAAATCTACTCATTTTGGATGCAGAATTTATCTAGGTACTCAAATAAATAACACAACTATTTCTATACAAAATATTTACAATTTATATTTATATTATACTATTATCCATAGTATCTATAGTTTATCATAATATCCGAATCCTAATAATGTTTCCAAAATTTTTAGTTGATTATAACGAAGTGTGAATATAATAAAATATATTATGATCGTCATAATTTTTTATCGTACTAATAAAATCGTGGTAAATCCTAATAGGTTTTATGCCTTTCCAAATTTTCGTAAATTGAGCCATTAAATAAACTAAATGTATGACAATTTATATTTTTGTAATGTTTTGAAAAATATTTTATTACACTTAATATTTTTAAATCTATAAAATGGTGTTGTGAAATTTGAATGACATGCAGTTACATAGCTATAATGTCTATTTTGATATTAGAATACAATTTCTTAAAAATATACTATTTCAATTTTGTGTACTTGAATCATATTTTCAACTTAGAAAGAACTATAAATGCAAATACATATTATAATACAGAGTACATTTTTTTTCATTGTGGATTTTCATCATATAGTTGTTTATATACTACGTTCTATATTATTTCATACTTTACAATTTTTTATCTATCTCTCTTATTTTTCAAAACTTAAAATTATATCAACTTTAGAATTTTAATGGAAACCTATGATTTAAATTATGATTCTCTATAGAATATAATTTAATAGGAGTTTTAAGGTTTTAATTTTTTAAATCTGATATGACTATTACCCGAATAATAAGCATTCAAATACTATATGCAATGGAGTGGATAAGTACACAATAGTACGTCATTATCAACATGTACGTATAGCGTGCTATTATGCAATACTTATCCACTCCACCACGTCATAATTTTGAATGCATATTCCTTGGCTCATTTTCATTTAAAAAATTTAATAAAAATAATTTAGTACTAAAAAATTTTAATTAAATTTAGATTTAAAAAACCAAAACATTAAAAAATATAGTCTTTAAGGATTTAAAATATAAATAAATCATAGGTTGTCACTTTAAAAACATACGTTTATACAGTTTTAACAACATTTCAAAATAAGACTGGGGATAACAATTTAAACATATGAAACAATGTAGAATTGGATTATATAGAAATAACTTTCTGAAAATGATTTTATAAAAATTATTTATACTTCTCGTGATATAGCCTATCCCATTATAATAAAATCACCCTGTATATAAATATATACCGTACACCGTAAACACTCTCTTGGGACGACTACTAAGACCCGAAAACCGTTTTTGGTCCATCTGGTCATCGGTTCATCGGGTCAGATGAAAGTCTACAAACATCTCAACGTGTGAGTTCAGATCGTCTTCCCAACCTTACGGTGGGAATCAAATATGACCCTATATGTATGACTTGTTATGGTCGACCAGTTTCTCGACCATGTCAGTCATTTCCCAAGTGGGTCTAAACGTGTGTACATTCCTGATAAAAACTCTCTGTTGGATACCAAACTGACAATAAAATGGAAGTGCTCGGGACAAGCTGTCCTTTTAGGTTATATGGATAACCTAACTCCAGAAAATAATATAATAATAATAATAATACTACGGTTGTGAAAATATAGTTTTCAAAAATATATACAGTTTAAATTCACTTACTTTATTATAATTTAACACGTGAACATAATTCCTAAAAGTATAATATAATTCAAACGTCATACTATAAATTTAATTAGTTTCTGTAATTATATGCAACCTTTAATTAATAGATGATATTCATCGTGAGGTATAATGAAAATTTAAATGATTCTTACTGGAAAAAATAACATGCTACCTTAATTAATAAACTCTAAATTTTAGATGTAGAGCTCTTGATTAAACTATTATTATTATTTTAAAACAAATTTGTATTTTGTGGTAAATACGATATATTTTGAGTAATTACGAATAAACGTTAAAATAATAATTATGATTATTTAATTAATCGTTCTTTATGTAAATAACGATTATCAATTTGTTATTTTAACTATATACTTTTAGTTTTACAGAGAATAAAAATGTATTATTATCATTAACCATTATTATGGAAAAAAAGATGGTTTCTTTAAATATTGAAATTTCAATAAAAAATTAAAAATAATAATTTTATTTAATAATGATTTTTTTTTTTTTTTTAATAATAATTCATTTAATAAAATATATTCGTTCCTATATATTCGTATACGCATATTGATTTGTTTAATCAAGTTTATATTTTATTTACATATTTTTAGGAACTTACCTATACAATGAAGTATAAATTCGATATATCCGTCAAGTAAACCAGTTTTTAAACCTGAAAACAATAACAATAAATGAAATATAAATGTTTATGATTTTATGTAATATTTTCCTATAAATATTTTGTTGATTTTTGAAAATATCAAATTCTTAATTCATAGTAATCGAATTTTTATAATACATATTATGTTTGTATATAAAATAAAATAACAATTACGTATGTAATGTACGATGTGTAAATATATATATATATATATGAATTGTATATAATGTGTATTTACAACTGTTCAATTTAATATACATTTAATTTAATTAGAATTTCTGGATATTAAGCATGAGAATGTTTCGTGTTTCGAACACCATTCACGCTGGTATTCAAATCCGAATAATGTACTTTTAGAATATTCGATTTATATTTTATACCATATACATTGTAATATTATATATGATGTAAAATAGTTATATACCCAAATAAATAACGTTAATCAGTATAACAGCTAAATGTACACGTCCGATATGTCAACGGTTTATATTTTGTATTTATCAGAGCCGTCATTTTATATTAGTTACTCTAATTTTCGTATAATTTATTGGGTTATTTTCAACTATTACTACTCACTATACGTAAATAATGATACAAAAATTGTTTTTCGTGGTTCTCATTCGTAAATTTTTTTTTTTTTTTTAATGTAAACTTTATCTAATAATCGGGTTCTGATTACACGAATTATAGTATTATAGTATTTCAGTAAATTGGATTAATCTACATAATATATTAAATACCCCTGTAGATACTATAAATTGTAATAGTTTAAGCTCGGGTTTATCTGATAACTCGGGTTTATCTGATAACTCGGGTTATCGATGACGGTATTTAGTTGAATGTAAATATATACAGTCCAAGAAAAGGAAAAAGTTCGCGTGCTGGTAGACCATCGGATATTACTATAAAATATGCCATAAGAATTAATTTTACGAGTAAATATCTACTCACAATTATAGCATGGACAAAATACGTTACACAATTCAATCAAAAAACGTCTACTAATATTTAAATTAGAGATAAAAAATATACACATATATATATATATATATATATATATATATAAATAATACAAAAATAATGCTAATACACTTTTGTATACATTTCAGTGAAAAATAAAAATTTTATTCCAAAAGTATTTTTGATGGTTTTTTTTTCCTAAACTATTTTTGTAGTCTTCTATAATGTATACACTTTAATAAAGTACCTGGTTTTCTCTAAATTGTTCGAAAATTTTATAAAAATACATTTTGAATCAATGACAAATGATATAAATTTTTATTAACATATAAAAAAGAATTAACAAATTAAAACAATATTCGTTTATGAAATAAAGTAGTATGTAGGTATACCTCTATTATTTTATAAATTGAAATAATTTATTCAACTATTTCGTAGTAGTTATGGTATGAATATTAAATATTATAATCATACATCATACATATTTTAATAACTTTTTGAGCCATAATAAAATAAATAGTTTCCATAAGATCTTAATATACTATGTGAATTTATAAATAAATAGAATAAATAATTTTTATAATACGTATAAAAATTATTGCACAATATTTGGTTATTTCATTATTATTATAATATTATGGAGGAGAAAAGTAAAAAACTACCAAATAAATCCATACATAGCTTACAATACTAGTATAGTAAATCCATATTTGCTGTCTTTATCTATGTAATAGACAGTATTTTAAAAATTATAGTACAAAACCAAAAACAAGTGCCGCTTAGGTTAAAATTAGAATATTAACAGCTATTACCAATTTTGGAGAGACAACTTCCGGATAATCCCATACTAATTTAGAAAAATATTAACTAAATAACAAAAAAGTTACAGCGGTTTCAGTTTTCCTCTTTCTTCAAATAGCTGAAATTTATTTTTAAACTATATTTAACAAAAAAGATATGTAATTTTCTCGTAAATTTTTTCCTTTTCAAATCTGGTATAGCCCTTGGTAAAAAATAAACAATTCAAATATGTTCCAACAGTTATTTTCAAAAACTGTTAGATAATATTACTGTTAGATTATAATAATTTGACTACTCGATTATAATAATTATGCTAATAAATTCTAATCGCTTTAAAAGAATAATCGCTCTATTTTTGGGACATGTCAGGCAACCGAGAACATCCATTACGAAATATATTTTATTATATTTTCTCCGTAGGTGCTTTTTTTGCTTTATATTTTTAAACAATTCTAAAATCCGGTAACTTGGTTTGTACCTCAGACAAGCACTCTCTTTCTAATTTTTGTACTCATACTTAACCGATCGAGTAACGCTCCAACGACATATACGTAGTAGAAATTGTGGGCACATAAATAGCGAAATAATAGTACACGAACAAAAATGGCGAAGGGGGAGGACATTTTTTGAATTGTCACTGCAAATTCATTGACCGTCAGAACAGATTCAAAATGTGACAAAGTGTGTTATAAACTCTGGTTTATAAGATACTAAAATTCACACTTTGTGCTCATAAGTGGACCTAGATCTTCAAATTTTTGACTATTCCCCTTTTTTTCTTATAGGCCCTATCTATGGGTACCCGTTGAGGGTCAGGGAAGAGATAATATTTATTTTTGTTTCCCTTCCTGAATTCAACTATATAGGCATTCATGTTAATTATTCATTTAATTTATGCCATACGGCAATTTATACAAAATATAAATATATAATTTTTACACTGAATGGAGGAGAGAAAAATAGTAATAACCATGTACAATTAAAATTAAATATATAAATATATATATTTAATCACATTTATTATTGTTCAATATTTTACTATTAAAAAAAATATATTACTATATTTCACGACCAATATTCACAGTTAATTTCAATAGTTAACTATTGGAATTTAATACTAAACTATTACATTTAAATGGTGTGTTTTAACTTTTTACCTAGAAACCATGTTCCGTAGTGTAAACATTTTTGCTAAATTATATGTTAGATAGACAGAAATGGCAAATGTGAGTGTCACGACAACTTAATAAATAATATATAATTATATATTCTTAAAATAACCGTCTATTTGATTCACATATTATTTTATTACTAGCTTGAAATCAACACCTTTTGGTAGCAACATCTTGTAAGTACAACTCCTTTTGAAACCTTATAACTGAAATTCATTTTAAGTGTAATTCGTTTATTTAATTTGTGTACTAGATTGGGATTTGTAATAGTCACTTAAGGTTCGGAAATAGCGTTTGTTTTCTATAAGATAATCTATCAACCACTAAAGTTTTCAGATGAATAGTTGGATAAAATTGTTAACCCGAGAGTTATTCGGTCGGGCTATTACTGTTCTCGTTTATATATACCAATTCGAATCTTCGCTCGTCTCTTTCCTGAGCGTACAAAATTTGTGAAAAATACTAAGGAAGTTCAATTATTGGAATATATTTATCGTAATATATTGATTTTGTAAAAGTTACTTATTCTGTGAATTAATCGATAACCCATTGTAGGAGTAATTTATACTTAATATATGATAGTATTAGTATATGTTGTGTAGTCGATTTACCATTGTTAGCAGCGGAAAATGTACCAATGTTCGGTAAATATCTTGCGTGATAAAAATAAAATTCAATAACGATAAAAATTCATAAAAAATTTAGAAAATTTACAGTTACAATCGATGTTATTTTAATATCGTGAACTGTTTAGTTGGCAAACAAAGCCTTCGAGTCCATTGCATGATACAATTAAAGTACGATTAAAGTAAATAACTACAATAAAAATTTGTAGAAATTCAATACGAACTCGTAAATTTGATCGTTTTTATAATAAACAATATAAAAGTAATTATATTAAATTTTCGAGTAAATTATACTCTCGTCATTACGTGGTACAATACGTTATACGTAATACCATTGATTATATATTACTAATTAGTAATTTATAATCAATGGTAATACGTAATAACGTATTAATAGTTAAAATATAACTATACAAATAATGACGATAAATGTCATCGAAATTGTGTATGGATTAATTAATCAACGATGGTTGTCCAGGAAATATGTCTGCATCAGGCCGCCACAAAAATCGGGTTACCGATTACCGCATATTGATGAACAATCCGCTATATCCGGTAATACCACGGGGGGCTTTTGCCATAAAATTCTGGGAATGTTAAGAATGAATACAGGGCAAGGATTTTAACCGAACTCAAAAGAACAGGTTTCAGAGTCTAAAACCCTTAAAAATGTACCAACTCCAACCCTTAATTTAAAATGAAACCTACCGAGGTTTCTATATTCGATGTATTCAATTGTAAAATTTTAGTTTTTTTGTAATATTAATTGTATGTTTTTAGTAATTAGAGATGATAAGACGAAGAATTACGAGGTCGTTATATTTTTCCTTGATTTTTCAATCAGTTGATAGGTTTCGTACTCAATTAATATACAGCCAATATGTATAGGATGATTGAACATTTTACGTATTTTTATATGGTATTAGTATGGACTTCAGTGTCGTTCGAGATTGAAATGTTGTTCATTTGATTTAAAAATAATATTCCATTAATATAGAAATTTAACTTGTTATCTTTCCTTACAAATTAAAACCATATTCTACGAGAAAAATGTTTTCCGAATTCCTACTGATAAGCATTATTATATTGATTATTAATATTGGGTATTTATAACCAATGATATTATATACATACATTATATTATCAGAAATGCTGAACTGACGAACCACCGTACTTTTTTTTTTTTTTGGACTGTCCTTATATATTTTTATTGTTCAGAAATATTCTACAATATACTTCAAATATAGTAATAATTATTAAGTAACCAGTATTTTGGAAAAATTATCAATAATAAAACATATGTTTAAATAACATATTACTTCTTATCATTTTTATCATATTATGCATAAAATACATTAATTAATTCATTTGGCAAAATAATAAAAAAAACTTTGTCTAGTCTGAAATTATTTTAAGCTATAAAACAACCCTTTAGTTACTTTAAGTTTTCCATTACTGCAAAATATCATCAATGCTATTACTTGGTAAATTTTCATATTATTTCATGTACACAAAGTAATAATTTAAAAAAAAAAAAAAATACTTTTTTAAATAAAAAAAATGCCGGTATTTATTAGAACCGGAACCTAAACAAAAACAGAGAAAACTCAAGGGAACCAGTCCCTGATACAGGAAAATATGGTGAGTATCTTTTCTTCGCGGAGAACGCGAAATACGGACGAACGAAAAACGGAAAAATCGTAAATCCAACACCGAGAAAAACTCAAAAAATAAAATAAAATACTGAGACCGCCGCACCGAATGGTGGAAAAATGGTCTATGGAATTAAATGAAAAGGAAAAGTATTACATTTTATCTTCCATAAAAATCATCTATTTGCCATGTGCATTTTATATAATATAAGATTATTACATGTTGAACGATAACATATTTATAAAAATATATAAGTGAAGTGGTTGTAACTTGTCCAATGTATTATTGATATTTTTGAATAAACAATGAATATGTCAGATATTTCGCAGACTAAGAACCAAACTATTCTAAATCACTAATTTTTTTAATTAATTTTAAAAGTACTATTTCATACTGATTTATTAAGTTTATCACAGACTCTATTATTAAATTAGACTGAAACAATTGGCTTCGTTGTATGTATTACGAAGAAACATAAAATACTAAATCAATATTGTAAGTTATCAGTATTATAAATATTCAAATATGCTTTCCTTAACAATTTCCATACTCATTTAATTGTGTTCCCGAGAATTTATTCTTTCTTTCCCCATAACCCTGTTTGCTTATTCCATGTTGTCTGAGGATTTTTTATTAAAAGTAAAATCGAATTTGTTAATAATTCAATGAGTAGGCCCAAAAACTTTACCAATAGAATATAATCAAAAATTATATGAAAATAATAAACTACAATAATTCTCACTTATAACATTATATTCTAATACAATAGTTTATTTTTATAGATACATAAACCGTTTGTACGCTAAATGGCTATTGGATAATGCACATTTATTTTTTTATACTTTTTTGTATAAAATACAATAAACACATTTTTAATAACTGGTTTATTAATAAAAGTGCATATAAATCACATATATACATATATAAATATATATTTAAAATATTCAAACTCATTCAAATTCAATACGTCCATCACGAGTAATCTAAAATATGAGTTCTTGTCCGTTGCTTTTTTCAAAAATATATATATATCTACAATAAAACTTGTATTATAATAATCAATGATCAACGAAATAATGGAATTTAAATTGGAAGAATCTGAACCGAATAATTAAGTGTTAATAGGTATAATTCTAAAATAAATATATAATATGGCAATGTTGTTATAATAGCTAATAGTACAATATTATACTTTTATTTTTAGTATCGGCTAATTAGGAATTAGCTAATTAGGTAAATCGGGAGACGGTGAACTGGGATTTGGCAAATTTGCTATGAACCGTACCACCCAATCAACGCATATCTGTTGGGTATTTTCCTAGATTCCTGGGTCTACGAACAAATTGCACCCGAGTCATCGAGATCCTAACCATAATTTTGGTAACTACATGAACAATACGTATTTAGTTTTCTTGACTCTTTGGAACAAATTATTAAATAAACGACTAGATTATAATATTTTCACGAATTAGCATATCTTCAACTGTGGGTGTAATCAATAAATTGCCATTTTTATTTATTTATAATTTGAACACTTGTGGATAATTTTATAAATAAAATAAAACCAAAATCCGCAAAATACAGCTTATTACAATAAAAAGTGAATTTTGTGAATTTGTGTTTTATTTTATTTTGTTAAGTTTCCAGCTTAGTGCCACTATTTTTAAGCATGTTTCATGTAGATATTGAGTGATAAATTAGAATAATAAACTGGCTACCTATTATTTAAATACTTAACAATCACATATGAGTGATTATTTATATAGGTAAGTATTAGAATAGATATTAGAAAATTGAGGATCTAATATTGTCGAATGGGATCTGAATGACTGTATAATATTGTCGATAAATCTGAATTTGCTAAACCAGTAAAAATTATTGACAAAATGATTTATCGGGTTCAAAATGACCCGGGACCTATTTTGTCAGCATACCCACGATTTCTGTTATTACATTCCATTCACGTGTATTTATTAAATTCTTTATTTTAGTGTAATAATGATTTCCATATTGATTCGATATAATGAGGTTTGATTTAATTTTTGGAGAATACCAATATTTTATGAGTATTCGATGATAGTGGAATGATTTATTTTCAAAATAATCTACCATTTTTTTTACCCACGTTGAGTCACCGAAACGCTATTAGAAATAGGTATCATTTAATTCGGTCAAAACAAACGGGTCACAGAATAATTATTCGTTACGTTTATTAATCTAAACCATCTGTGATGTACGTTCTTCCAAAAATGTAATCGGTCCCAAACCCGCGTCCAAAAAACTGTTACACAGAGCAGTTTGATTTGTCATGGGACGTGGGTAGAAAACGACCTCAGTATCGATTATTCGCTCATTTATGTACGTACATAGTATTTTTGGTTTTAATTTATTCAATTAGAACGTTAACGGAAGTTTTACACGTTGAATGTATTTGTTTAATACTTTAATGTATTCAATACCAATTCAAAACCACGGTTTTTGCAATAATATGTACAACAACATCCGTGCGAAAACACTCAGAGGTTAGGTTATTTCTAATTTATTTTTTCGTCTATTCAAATTTCAACACAAAATAAATCTAATCGAGTGGTGTGTACACCTATAATGTGTTATTTGACATCGACCATTCTTTTAAAAAGCTTACAACCCGATAATCGTATAAACAACTCATAATATACATATACATTGGTGTATTTTGGTGACTTTTTAATATTTTAACGTTTCTCGTCCGTCTTCAAAAATCACGATTGAACAATATCCCTATGTTAGTATTATAGTGTACGTATACAATGAATATGTTAATATTATACACGTTAATATACCTAAGTATTTTCAGTATAATAATGTGTATAAATTGTCCATTATTTATTCAGTACGGATTTTAAATTTAAACGTAAAAGTGATATTAAAATTATTGTTATTTATACTACCTACCGACTTTATAACAATATTTAAACAGTCAGTTGTAAAATATTTATCTGCACTGTCACACTGCTATTACTACTCCTATATATAGGTAAATATATATCTATTGTGTTTTGTAAATACCTCTAGCAATGTCCAGTTATAATAATAATAATAATAATAATAATAATAATAATAATAATAATAATAATAATAATAATAATAATAATAATAATAATAATAATATAATATATTAATTATAGTCACTATCGTCATTGGTATTTTTTATACAAGGATAACAATTATTAATTATTTTCGTATATTTTTCACAATATTTCATTCGTATAATATAATATCATAATCTTGATTGATTAGTATTATTATGATCATAATACGTAAAAAATAATAGCTATCACTTATAACTTAACCAAATAGCTTAAAAAAAAATTTTTTTTAAGAGCCCAAAAGGGTATTATGACGAAACGTTAATACGGTTTATCAGTGATAAACATACATGAACTTTACGATTGTATAAAATGTTTAATCCATTTTACACGTTTTACTTTAAAACGAATATTTATTTCTGGACTCATTATACAACGCGTCTACAATACCGTATGATTAGTTAAGTAACTTGTTTTTAGAATTTTGTTCGTTTTCATTATATTATATTACTCATAGCACGAAAATCTACCTCTATACACTATGCATATATTATATTATGTTCAACAATTCTCGAAATTTTCCCAGTATTCATTTAGATATAACATGTTCACGGGCAGGAAATGCTAAAATATTAATTTATTTAAATCGATTTCCAATATCATACGAACGAACAAATTATAAACTTTTAATAAGTACTCTATATATTATTCTATACGATGTGTATTGTAATTTCATGGTCGAATGATATTGTACTAATGTATTTAGAGATATATAAATTACAATTTTATAGATTTTGAATTAATTTAGCACTGCCTCACAATTAAAAAAAAAAAATAGAAGAACCTTTAACAGTCCTGTTGATACTTTAATTTATTTTACGAATTATAATTCTTACCTTCGAGCCATGAAATAATTGTTTTTTTTTTTTTTTTTTTTTTTTAAGAAAATTCAGAGTCTCCCGGGTTTAAACGCCTTGAATACATTTTACATAAATTAAGCGGTCGAGAAATTAAAATCATTTTTGCTAAACGTATTGCGGTTTATGCGAAGTTCGTTCTTTCCGCAAAATGCATTTGACAGATTTTACATTTTATCTATTTAACCATAAGTACATATATTACGGACGATAATAGATTGCTAACTTACCCATCTTTAACAAATTAAATTGAATGTAATTTCCTAAATTTTTGTAGTACACTCCATTGGTTGGGTTACTACGGATCGAATGGGCACTGATTTAACTGTGGATTTGTATTACATTATACGTTTTGAAAGAAATGTGTCGTAAAATGATTTTAAATAAAACTGAGTTTTCCCCTCCAGGAAAGAGGCCACCCGCTTATGATTGATTTCGCAACATTTCGGTAGTTCCTTTTCACGCGTTTTTAAACAGCCACTACGGGAAATTCACCTCTTATCCATTGTAAAGTATACCATATGCATACTATTTCGAGTATCGATTGATCGGACGTATATAACATGCAAAACTCTTCAGACGCTTTTACCTGTGACTCGGAAAAGTTTTTAAAAAAAAACCAATATATTCTTGTCTTTCGAGTAATTTCCGCGGTACAGTGGCGTACGTTGAGTTAAATATCAGAGATGGCGAGCTCAAAAAATTCTAAATGTTGTCTCTATATATCCGTGATTAAATGCAATTTTTATTCCACAATAATGTTGGCGATTTAGAATACAGCCCAGAAACTAACCAATGCACGTTAAAACATTAAACTTATGTATTTCATCATTGAAATTGGATATTTTATATTTGCATCGTAAATTTATGAACACGAAATTTAGGTCTTTCATCTAGTGACGAAGTCAAACAATTTTTACGCTCAGCTCACACCAAATATCGCCGGGATCTATGCAAATTGTTATGAAAACTAACAATAATAATTTGCATATTTCCTGTAAGGTATTCACCGAAAATTGTCGACGTCTTGGTCGAAAAGATAACCGTTTGACATACCAATATATAATATAACACATTACTCCTGGAAATGGGAAATCGGACGGCGATACGTATGCGCATCGTTAGTCATCGGACAATCGTTTATTGTGTACTATTCATACATTTATATAATATAAGGATAAATGCAAGTACCGATGACGTGAATGTATACCAATGTAAAATAGCTGTATATGTATTTTATAACTCTCGAATGGTCAAAATATACTGTATTTTTCGTCCTAATACAAAATATATAATATTGTATCCTAAATGTCTGAAAAATAAATACAAATACAAATACAGATATTTTTGTAAATTAAAACAGGTGGGTATAAAAAATGTATAAATATTTAGCCGTAGACGTTTTCCTCGGAAATTATTTCCAGAAATATTATTTTAAAAAAAATTCCACTCCCCTCCCCTTGTAGTTGTTTCCAGAAAAAAAAAAGTAATGCGTTTAAAGGAATGCGTAAGCTTTTAAATAATAATATTCCATTTCCATATATTCTGCATTCATTTTATCAAAAATGTATTCATCGACGATTAATTTAAATTAATGAGAAAATATAACATGTCGATTCAATATTTTGTGGAACAGAGTGAACCATATGATCAAAAGAAACGTCTGTCGAAGAGCTGAGAACAAAATCAATCGACCATTGATAAACAGATAAGACAAGGGGAGGTTTACGGAGATGAGATTTCGGGTTTTAAATTCTAATTTATAAAGTTATACACACACACACACACATATATATATGTGTACAAGTAGTAAAAGCCCAATTATAGACTAAACTTAATTCAAATTTCTAAACTCATTCCATTTTGAATATTAAGACAATTCTCGTTGAATTTATTTCATATTTGAATACGAACTTAATATTATTATTGCTTAGTACTTACCTCGCCTTATGTATAATTTTCCTGGGGATCGTATAATAATCAACTCTACGAACAAAAGTTATTTTATTTTTAATCATAATGGATACGGTTGAGATTATTATAAAAATGATATTACTTTAAATACACTAATTGTTAGATGTACAGTGATATTTATTTTCATAAATGTAAGTACCGACGAATTGGATCGGAATATTCCACCAAAAACTCGTAAAACTAAAATTATCATTGCTATAAACAAGAAATTTATACAGATGACAGTATAATGACGTTAATGTTTACTTCAAAAAACAACCAAAACACTGATATTAATGGAAAAAAAAGTATTCAGCAATGAAATCTATATTCTTTATTTTGTTGTAGATCAGAAAATTTTAACCCTACAAATGGTATTAAATATTCACCAATTATAAATTGATTTAAGTATGTGTATTAAATATTCATGTACTCTTGTTAATTTTATAATATTAAACAATTATTATTCATCAATTTTTGAAATTGAATTGATTAAAAATTCGAAATTTCGATTGTTGAAAAAAAAAAATTAAACGATATTAAATATAGGCTATGAAAAATCGCCTATATAAGATTAGCGGAAGTCTTTCTAAAATGATTTTACAACTATTTATCGCGTTTTAAAAATCTATTATAAATTACATTAATTAACTAATGAAAGTATAAATGTTATGTGTAAACGCCAAATGACGTGATAAACAACATGAATGATTTATATTATCATGTAAACGCCATTATAATCATTTTTATCGTTTATAATTTATATCGTTTAAAAATATCACCAACATAATTTCAAAAACAAGAAAAATCATGATAAATTACACATATTGTAATATATTAGTTTTCGGTACAAAAGTATTGTACTAAATACCACAGAACATTAAATCGAAGTACTGTCGTAAACGACGTTTTATATTTTAATTTATATTCATTTTTTATTATGAATGAGTTACTTATATTATTATATTTACGAGTACATAAAAAGTTATTTTGACATATTTTATTTAGTAATAAATGTATTTGTAAATGAAATGTTAACTATTAAGTATGGAAATTCAACAAATATATTTTTTCTTTTTTTAGAATTATATATTTTTAGTATCCTGACCATTAAAGATAAATCGTTAATAAATTTTGCCTTCCTACAATTGATTTAATAAATTCATATTATCGGATAGTATTATAAATTGCGTTTTGATTAATTGAATCATATTTTAACTATATATATATATATATATACCTAAAACTATAACATCTTAAAATTCTGGAGAGGAAAATAATTTTATGAGTATTTAAACTTTAAAATACTACAAATTGTACTAAAAACCCGTTTTACACAATATTTTGATAACACACTATTGTACCAAAAGTAGATCGATTTCTATCTTCTTTTATATTCTTCTTTTTAATATTTATTTTTTGTAACTATTAAAATTGTATTGAATGTTAGTAATTGTATAACCAAAATTGGGTACATTTTTTTTGTTATATATATATAATTCTACAAATACAGTACAAATAGTTTTGACTCATGAGAAAATTTTTTTTTTTTCATTTCTATAAATGTATTATTTGACGTTTCGTAACAAGAATGGTCCATTCTTTAAATTGAAAAATAAATATTAAATAAAGCTAAACTTGGACAAATATCAAATAGTGAAGTAAGTTCAAAATACGTTTATGTGCAAACTTTCATGAATAACTAACATGATTTTATTGTTTGATGAATACTTAATTATATGCTGTGGTTTTATATTTTGTGTTTATTTAAAGACTATTAATATTTAAACTAATTACGCATTATTATATCGTTGTAGATCGTCATGATTATTTTTCTTTCATTTTACAAGCTAAAAAAAAAAGAATCCAAATAAAATCAATAGGTTAAAAAATATATCTCGTCAAACTGCCAAGATGAAGCTAATTAAAACTTATAAGCTATCAAATAAATACATTATAATTTATAATTATAGAAGTTATATTGTATTTTGACGCATTCAATGCTTTACGATTTAAAGTTTAAGATTTTTGATAAAATAAAATTCTCCATTTGGGGTGAAAGAGTATGCATAAAAACTTTTTAATAGCAAATGTATTCTAGTCGGTACGTTTTTTAGGATAAAGAAAAACTACTAAAAACAAGGGAAAATTATAATAAATTAAAAATAATAACACTCGGAATGTAATAATAATGCCAAAGTATTCAATATTTATGTTGTAGCACTATTTTGACGTACGTAGGTAATGAAACTTTCAAAGATTTTCAACCGCTTTTGGTAATTTGTAAAAAAAAATTAATTTGTTCCCTTCTTCAGGTCGGTATGTATTATATGGAGTTATTCATTATTATTATTATAATTTGTAAATTATTATGATAACGATACCGCATGGTCATTTATAGACGTATATCAATAAGAAGGGCTATCGGTTTTGCACAATGATCGTAGTAGTTTACAAATGAGTTTAAATGATTTGTTATACATTTATAACTTCCCCGTCTTTGCAAGACTATGAGACACGAAATACAAGTACATACTCAATACTTGTGGAACTTTTAAATATTAAAAAAACCCCCCCTCCCCCGGTATTGATTGTATTATTATTATTATTATAACGCAAAGCCCCTATAATATCGAGAGGATCACAGTATGACATATGAGCTAACCCCGAGTATAATACGGTGGATTTTAGGGTGCTAAAAAAAAATCGTTTATGACGTATATGCAAAAAAAAAAAAAAAAAAAAACTTTACAAAACTTGTTTTACGATTTGTCTGTAAACGACGGTTGACGATTAATCGGCCCCGTCGGCAGTCGATATCATTCGCACTGGCCTATATACTACAATATGTATACAATATCCATAATATCCTTTCTAACTGATAATATTATTATTGTGTCGATAATTATCGTGCACCGTAGACTGTATTAAAATTACGATGTCAATTACAATGGCTGCTGGTGACGAGCGAATAATGAATTCCGAGTTAAACAAACAAAAAAAACGAAAATGTTTTTCCAACAAACTATATAAAATTCGTCCCTAAAAATATATAATATATATATATACATATATATATATATATATATAGACGCATTTTATTTTGGTACTAAAAAAAAAAAAAATATTATTATTATACGCTTAAGAAATATAACAAAATGCGCATCCTTCTGTGGGTGTTGTACATGAATTATTAAGGAAATTGTCGCCAGAAGGTATATACAGTAGTACACATAATATTATAATATACATACATTTATTTATTTATTCAATTCGAGGGCGGAGCGCTAAGGTATATGTATAAATGTGTGTATTTATAATATTTATACTCGTTCGTATCGCAACATCGTTACGAACCGTTTAAACGGTTTTATATTGTTCGGTATAACACGAATGGTAAATGTTTTATTTTTTTTTTTTTTATTTATTATGACTATCATTGTTGTTATTCGAAGGAAATACTTTTTACGCGAATGCGTCGTAGTACAGACACAATAGTGCTAGAGTCGTAGAATTATTAAAAAAAAAAAAAAAAAAATGAATAAGTAATTACTACGCATGGATATATTTTTATATTAAACCACTTCGGAAGTTCCGAGTAGAAGAATATACCGTGTAACATTTTGATATACGAGTGCATATTCCAGATATCAAATATTTATATCCCGGTCATCGTTTTATTGCTTCAAAAATATCGAACGCCACAATCCGTTGTCTGTAAATTACTTACGTATTATATATTCATGTTATTATCGAGTGGTTAATATTTTCATTCTTCGTACTTAAACAATTTACTTTAACAATTATATTAATTACTTAGACTATAAATTTTAATCCGTTTAACGTAATGCCAATTTTAAATACTCATAGCGGCTAGTTGGATTTCGTGTTATATTTAGTCGTAATTTGAATACTTGTTTGCCCAGAAAATTATAAAAAAATTAATGTATTTTTAAGTTGTACAAAACGCGTTAATGTTGTAACCGAGGGCGGATACAGACGGAGAGGGGAGCAATCGGAATAAAACGGCGTAAATAATAGGTTGATATCTATTTTTGTTTTTGTTTTTGTTTTTGTTTTTTTTTTTTGCTCTTTGTTTATAACTCATAAATTTCCCCTCCCGTTCGAGACCTCTGTATCCGCCTCTGTGCGAAACGAGCCCCCTGATTAGTTTTCGGTAACTTTTCCAATATATTGGATAATACTCTCAAATTGATACTGTAATACATATTACGTAATCGCATTTAGTTTGAAAGTGGCTTTGATAATAATCCAGCCCTATATAAATTATATGATGTAACAATATTGGGCTTCTGTCATAAACTCAGTGGTAATATTGTCGTAATGTTAAACAATGCAAAGGTCATTACTTCGGCGTGATAAATGTAGTAAGAACACAAATTATGATTAAAATATTTTATGTTATCGACGATAAGTTTGTATATAATACATTTTTATGATTACTGGATCGAAATCTTGATGTATTTATGTTTTCAGTACCAACTGCAATCAATCGTCAATAATTTACCTTTCAACTGAACTTGACCTTTTAATTACTTGATTTTTAGGTACGCGAGATTCTCTAGTTATATTATATTTTATATCAGTTTATTATCCGTTTTTAACGTATAAATACTGGAAAAAATGTATAATAATTGTAGTGTAAATGCAGAAAAAATTAATTCTCTATTCGGATATCGAACGCGAATAGGTAAATGGGTAAATGAGCAAATGTGATATTTTATAAGCTTGAATCTGACAGTGCATTTCCAATGCAATGTGTTCATTATTTAACTGTCATTCGAATTACATAGTTATACAGATATCATTTAGTTGGGGTAGGTACGTGATGTGTAGTAATGAAATGTTCACCACATAATAATTGCATCAGATAATGGGATTTCGTGTAAAATGGTTTATGCGTTTAACATATAATATATTCATGGAATCCTCATTCTACTGACCAGTTGATATATTGTCATCTTGTATAATATACTGTAGGAATATGAAAAATCTGTATTTATGCTGGATATTAAAATTATTTTATAATCGTATAGGTTAGAAGCAATAGAGTCACGTAGAGATTTTAACATTTAATGTAAAAATGTATTACACACTACTTTCTTAAAGAAAAAAACCTAGCTATAGTAGAAAAAAAATATATATTTATCGACCAATTTTACTAGAAATATAAAAAGTTCACTATCGATAATACAAAATACCCACACAATAACCGTTCGTGTACATATGTATATAGAAGGCTATTTGCCCGTGGAAAATACGAAGTGGAGAAAAATTCTTTTGGATAATTCTAATAATGTTTATAAAGTAAACACAAATAGAATATTGAAACACGCCAATATATTTATATATTCATAAGCCCTGCGTTTTAAACTAAAAATAAATTTAAAATAATATTCGAAAAAACACGTTGAAGCTGCACGTTGTCAACCAGAACGCGTTATTATCGTACCGTTATTACTGTTACGTAATTACTTCCAATGCTGATGTTATAAGAGACGGAAACACAGAAGGTCGCGTCAGCACGACGACTATATATAGACACTATAAAGACACGTGTTGTCGCGCGTGAAATGAGAAAGTTGGTGATTGGGTACAACGTCGCGTTATCTGACCGACGGGTTGCGTGTTTGACAGCTGTTATGATTTATAATTAGATACAACTCTGCAACGGTCTCTATCGCCACGTTATAAACGCGTTTCGTTTGACAGAGGCCTAAAAATCGTAATCTTAAGAGTAAGTCAACGCGTCCATTTTTTATGGGTTGGTTCTATATAGGCAATTTTCGGAAAATATTTTTTAAAAAAAAAATGAAATTCTAACAATTTAAATATGTTTATGTGCATTTTAATAACGAACGATAAAAATTGATCCCGTTATTATATCATTTTTTTATCGTTGTGGTTATGGTTGTTTTCTATGAATTTATACAATTTTATTGAAAATATGACTTTCGCATTTCTCGTTTATAACAACGTAAAAACATCGTAGAAAGATGAAACAAAAAAAAAAAAAGAAATGATAAAGAACAATATTATCTGGCGCCCTACTTATCCCTGTTATAATATATGCATTTTAATACGTTTTTAAGTTATTAAAATCCAACTATTTTTTTCTTTTTTTAAATAAATATAACTCTTGAAAAAATGTAAATATCGAAAAAAGGATACGTTAGATAATTTTGTTATCTATAATTTCTTTTTCATTTCATGTTTCTAAGATGTTTGTAGGTTCTTAAAAATGTGAAATGATATGACTATATAATTGAAATAATAATAATATTTACAATAAATTACTGATTACAACACAATATTGTTAAAAAAATATCCACTTTGTTTCTAATTGTTATTTAAAAACATATTTCGATATTCTTATTAAAATTTAATTCCATTAATGTTTAATATATTATTTCGTTAAAATACAATTAATAACCTCAAATATCAGTTTATACATTTGATAAATATTATAATTTTTATTTTTAATTAGGTTAAAAAATAACTGTGTTTTGCGAAAAATGTAATTTTATTAAGAGGACAACCGCATTTCAAGTGGCTCTGTATAGGAAATTTTTATAAAAATGAAAATTCAACAAGTTTTAAATATTTATGTGTCAGTACTGTTTTTAATGTTATGTTATAATAATATTTGTTAAAAACCATGGTCACGCTCTATAACTATAACTTCTCTCTTTGTAATCGCAGGGTTAAAATGTTTACAAAATACAAATGATGAGAATATTTACTGTTCTAGTGTGGAGTTTTTTCAATTTGCTTATATAAAAGCATAAAATCCGTGATTGAAAATCACGAAATTTTAAAATTTTAAAATTTAAAAAACTTTAATATGTTAACTAAAAATAAAACGCTTCGGTACGGTATAGTAAATATTATTTTTTGTATAAATTTCGATTATAAAGATTACTAAGAGAGAATTTGTAGGTATAAAGCATAAACGTATTTTAATATCACTAAAATAGGTGTTTAGCATCCTCTTAAGAATATTAATTATTTATACAGATATGGTGTAACATTTTAATCTAGTTTTTATGTAATATGTAAATTGATATCAATGTCAAAGTATATTATATATATATATATAAAGGTATTAATTATTATATATATATATATATATATGTAATTATTAATATATTTGTATAGAAAAAACTAATTGGGCCGTTTAGATGTACTTATCCTTTAACATATGTGCAAAACATACATATTGATCTTCTTTTTTTAAGTGATAATTCACTTTGGCATTTTTTTTCAATATAAACATATTTCTGGTGTTCAGAGGAAAACATTTATATTTATTGCTAAATAAAAATTGTTATCTAATATAAAATGTGTAAAAATAAAAATACGAATAAAAAATATTAATGTTTTTATGATACATAAATAGATGCGGATCATGTATACATATGAAAAATTCCCAAAGAATGTGTTTTTTACATTCTTATAGTAGATATATATATATTGCAGTTTCGATGTATTTTGGATTTTCAATAAAGACAATATACAGATGTGTGTATATTTATGAGTATATATATTATTATTATAATTGTGTAGTTGTTGTTAGAGTAGGTAGTAAATATTCTTGAAAAAGTTATATGTTCTAGTTAGGTTGTAGTTCCAATATATAAAATAATATATTCGTAGTAGAATTTGTTTCCAGTTTAAAATTGAACGTAGATTGTATTTCCCATTATATATTTAAAAAACATATTTTAAATTCAGTTCCGTACACTATATATAGCTATCCGCTATATTATATGTTTGTATCACAAACTCAGAGAATTATTGAAATTTCGAAAAAATATCATTAAAGTTTCGTGCAAAATGTGTATACACCTATTCATATGCATATGATAAATAACGATCACCAACAATCTCATTGCATATTATACACACTTTGATTACTTAACGTACATTACGCATACAGAATATTTTCATATATTTTTTAAATAACGATACATCAAATACCAATAAGTATCTATACTCATATAATGTACATTTAACAATTTACTAGTTAATTCAGTAATAATTTGTTTTTTTTTTTTTATTTTTCAACTCGACTAGATCTTTATTTTTTAACATTATAATTATATATAACTAACTAACGTATTTTTTTAAAACAGAATTATGATAATATTTTTTCCCGTTTAATTTTAACTTGACGAGTTAACATTTTTGTGAAGGATTAATTTTTAAATACATTTGGATTTATTTAACTTGATTAATTTGAGATTAACATTTGTTTAAAATTCCACAATATCCATTGTATAATAGGGCCTGTTAAATATTACTTATTTCCCAGAATCCTCCTCAGAAAAAATAAAAAATTTAATTTTGGTTTTCTTTTTTTTTAATTTAAATCGAATTACTGATTTCATTATTTATATTTTAAAAAATTAATAAATAATCCAGTAAACCATAAAATGTCTACATTAATTGTACTATTTAAATTACATTATACAACCAATTTAAAAAGAAAAGTTTTAACGAGACTACATTTTATTTTCATTAAGATTCGAAATACTAATTTTTAATATTATTTCTTTTATTTATTTAAAATATAATGAGTCCATAAAAAATCGAAAATATAATAAAGAATTTAATTTAAATTACAACATCTATTAGAAACCTAACTTGCTCATTGTTAATATTTTTTTATCTTTTTCATACTATTGTAGGTCCTATATATATAAATCCTTAAAAAAAATCCGATAATTTCGTGTTAATTACGTGTTGATTCATTAAAACTATTATCAAATATAATCTTTTATACTATCCAAATTTAATTTTAAAACCATAAAATGATGTACCAATTATATAAAAATAAATTGTTTTAAATAAAAACCATTATTTGACCTATATATTAATATTTCAAAGTCATGTAAATTTATCTGACTATTTTTCAAAATGGAAATCAACTAGTTTATAAGTTAAAATTAATTTAAAAGTAAAATTATAGTAAGCTTTTAACTAAATTAGTTAATTGGTGTACTATAAACTTATCAATAATCATCTAGTCAAAATCTAGTGAGTTATTAACTTTATTTTATTAATTTTTATTCCATCAAAGTGACGTTAAGAAAAAAAATATTTAACTTGCATTCAAATTTATCTTACGTTCCAAAGAAAATTTTATATATTTATTATAAAAAAATTCACTGGAAATTGAAACATATTACTTGAGAGTTAATACTGAAAACCGACCGGGATTTTTTATTAATCAAATTTAGCTTAATTTTTTCAATCGTACTGTTCGACGTTGTTTTACGATATTATTTCCGAAAACAGATTTTAATTTATTATGAAGTTTGCATCAGATTTAATTTCTCACTTTTTTTAAATTTAGATTTCACACTTCTCATAAATTTTAATATAATATATTGTTGTATTGCTGTTTATATTTTAAGAGTTACAAGGGTATACCTTTACACTAGTAATTATATGACACACACAATAACACATCTTACTGTCACACATATAAAATTGCCTAAATGTAAATCCTTTGAAAAAAAAACCACTTCTAAATCCCTTGACTAATTATTTTAGGCGTACATTTATATCTTAAATTGACTTTTATTTTGTTAATACATGAATAGAAAAATTAGTTCTTGTACAAAATTTACAAAATATAACTTATGGACTGAATAAGTTTATAACAATTTTTATTGAAACTGTCAAGTTAACTTAAATTAATTATTAAAATTTAATTTAAGTTAAAACATCAATTAACCGACTCTTACATATTTAATTTTTTATAATTATATTTATATATATACATACATTTTTTTCAATAACTGTTATTTTCTACACTTTTTTATAGTGAATATGATATTAAAAATCTGACATCGGTAGTGTACAATATAATAAACAGAGAAGAATTCTCGATGGTTAAAATATAAAATGATTCCTGGGATTTTATAACAGTTCATATGAGCGACTATATATCGCTACGTCGCCGCAAGCTAAATGACATTTACTCGTAAATCGATTTTTTAATATTCGATCCACTAATGGTCGTCAGTATAAGCCAAGAATTCGTTTAGGTGCCATTTAATGTCATCGAACTACCGATAAATTACAAGAATCTAATACATTTTTTATTTATGTTTATTAAAATTCATAATAGTTTACATAAAATAGTACGTCGTTTGAGTTCTGGTATATTTTTCGTACGCAGTGCAAATGTTGTCAAGGTTAATGTATTATCAAAACATACGATATATTGTGCATTTATACCACATGCAAATCACACCCGAATAACCGAGAGAAAATATATTTTTATTAAATTTACATCTTTAACCGATTTATTAAGTCACAAGAACTGAATAATATATAGTTTAAAAGTCATTTAAAAAAGGATCTGGAGTGAAATTAATTCTACGAGGCTACGGAAAAAAATTAACACAAACTTTCGATAGATTACAGTGTTTGAAAAATCGTTTTCAATGGGGTCTAATGAAAAAAAAATATAGTTTATCATTTATTTTCAAAAAGTAGAATATTAAATGAAATATAATCGACCTCAATATATTTTAACCTATAATATTATTATTACCTATCGTTTTAAAATCTTTACAGTTATTCTGAAATGTCTTGATATTTGAGCACGCAGTAGATAAGATATTATTGTGATATATTAGTATAATGAATACCACTAATCTGGTAACGGTCACAAATATTTAATAAATTGACTATAAAAGATAAAACTTTATGCTGATGAAAATACATCAACTTTTGTCAAATAATATAATATAACTTTTTCATTTTATATTATTTAACTTAATTTTATATATAGTTAGAAGCTAAAAAAATGTATGAACTTAAATCAATATTTATAAACCTGTTTACATTTTTTTGTAAGAAAACTGACTCTATTATTATTTTATTTATTGAATGTAATAATATAATTCAAATATTTCCGATTATTTTCTATATTATATAATTCCGATAGTTTATATTATGAATGTTTATTGGTTTTCTTGACTTTAATATAAATTCGTACTATTTAATCGATGGATACAAAATCCATTCTCCGAAACAGATTTTAATAATATTTTGAAAAAAATCTATCACCATGGAAGGAAATAATCAGTGAAATGCATAGTTATACTTTGTAATCAATACGATTATTTTGTTGATTTCCAAATAGGCAATTACCACGGATTTCAATAAATTGTAGTAATAATAAATGAATATTATAAGAGTATCTTCTTAAAGATCGTTCATGGATTGAAAACGGTTATGATCTTAAAACTAATAAAGAGTTAACAGTCATAACGCTTTGAAAGAGGAAAATATAAATAATAAAATAAAAAATATTCAAAAAATCTCGGTTTTTGCGAATATTTTGAATAATAAATTAATACTATACAAGTATAATCTATATAATAAATTACCTGCATATTGACGGAAACAGTTAGGATTTTAAATTTCCGTCTCTGAAATAGAGTGTTATTAAGTTAAAACATTGATTTAAGTATGATCGTGGAAATTTAAAAAGATGGTTTTGCTAACCAGTGAAGTGAGATAATAACGGCAAATCGGAATAAATTTCATATTTTCATAATCCCCATTATAGTATAAAAAAACTAACAGTTTAACATTATCTAATTTCCCAATCTAAAATGTATACGTTTGTTCCTTCGCATATTAGGGGAGTTGAAGATGGATACCTCCAACAAGCATAGTTATCAAATTATAGGACGAGTTTAGTAATTATGGCCAGCTTGCAACAGATACCAGACGCTACCAGCGAGGAAAATCTCGTTAGCTACCTCATTTGCTACATGGGAGTCGAACCGAAGACCTCGTGCGCCAAAACACATTAATATTGTTTATTTAATCTCCAATATAGTAATAAATTAATAAAAATGATTTTAATTATAACCTAATTATCTAATATAAATATAATATATAGCAACAGAAACAATTTATTTCCAAAAGCATATAATCGAAAATATTGATTCAAGTATTCATAAAATATATATATAAAGTATATATAAAATAAATTGCATAATATTATGTAATTATATAGTGGCGTTTACCTATGTAACTATAATATAATAGGTTGTTATAAATATTTTAAACAAATACTTGTTAGGTATTTGTCTAACCTTTTAATAATTGTAATTTATATAAGACATGAAAATAATATTATACGTTTATAATATTTTTTAGTTATTCATAATAAAAATTAGTAAATGACATTATTTGTTGATTTTCACACTTATAATAATACATTATTACAGAATTGGTATACTGTAGTCTTACGAACGCTCGGCGGTCTGTATAGGCAATAGTAGTACATTCTTGTGTAGGTGGATACAATTTTACATAATCAAATGTGTAAATATATTATGTTAATTATATTATATTTTTTTAATTTTTATACCTACATATTATATAAACCATAATCATTATTATAGTATATTATATTATAATGTGGTGTATATAAGAACACATTTTAGTATAATATTAAAAATGTTTGTAATATAATACATAAGTCGTTAAAATATATCAAGAGAACATCGTAGGTACGAAAACAAAAACGTAACCAAAGCACTAGAAGTAGCATCGTAGCCCCGTCCAATATAATACGAATCGCTAAGTGTTCACTGACAGTACTCGATAAAAACTAATTATTATTATTATATTATAAAGATCATGCGTATTTGCGTTTTGATCCTGATAGTTTTAAAAATGTACAGGTATATATATATATATATAAGACCAATAAATTCAAGGCAATTTAAGGATACATGAAAATTTTATCATGTAAAAAAATAAAAATTATGGGTACATTATATAACTTTAAATTTTAATGATTTTTATAAAAAAAAATTTCATCGTAAGTATAATGAGTATGCGATCTACTAAAATAAGGACTGTTAAAACGAATTCTGTATAAATATATGAACAAATTGACTGCCAGAAACAAATATACAATATCAAATCCATAGTTTTCTACTAATAATTGTTTTAAAAATAATAAAAGGCACTAGACGCAACTAAATAATAATGTTACTTTCGATTTCCAACGCGTTGTCGTATTGGTTCGCCAAGTCTGAGTAAATGATATATATTTCTCATTCTGTCGCCTACCATGACTACTATTATTGCACAACACAATGCAAACACTCTCAATCTCACTCCCTCCGTTCCGGGACAATGCAAGTAGTCGTCTCCCGTATAATATTTTTAAGTATAACATTATTAAAATAACTTGATTCTGATTATTAACATTACATTAACTCTTTCATTTCTAAATTAAATTTACACGAGTGTCTCCTGCCTTACTGAATAAAATAGACATTTCATTTTTTAGGTACTTCATCGTTAATATTTTTTATTTTTTTATCATTATTGATCAAGATATTTAAGTTTTTCTAAAACATCACCAAGGGCTTCCGAAATGGAGAAAAAAATTCAAAAATCGTATTTAAACAAATATTCAAACGGTTGTGGCATCCATAACTGCAATTGCTTAGGAACCATTGATTTTCCACATATTATTTAATCGTTCCTGTTTCTATGGATATTTTTCGATTTTAATTTTTTTTTTTTTTATATAATATCATTAAAATTATAATTAAATATACTATTGAGTAATAACGATGAGATCGATAAATAAATATATGAACAAATAGGAAATAATGTAAAAATATACAATGATGCTAATATGCATCAATTGCATGTAAACGTGATTTTTTATGACGTACATATTCGTCAGTAGCAGTGAAAAGGTTTTAAGAAATAATTCATGTGAAAAAATCGAAAGTTAAATTTTATATTTATGATTTATTTTTTATTAAAAATTACTATCAATATTTATAATATAATGTAGTATATATATAACTATGACATTTTAATATCTGGAATTAAACGATATTAAATTCTTAATTGTATAAAATTATTATAATTTTTAAAAATTTTCAGTGCAGAATATAAATTAATGAAAATTGTTTGATATTTTTCTACTTTATAATATGTAAAACAATGTTAAGTAGTGATATTAATCAGCGATTCTTTTACTTTACGATAACCCAAAAACCAAAATGTGTACGTGAGACATGGTTGTCGAAGATTGATTGGACATCAAAGTTCTCTTATAATATATTCAAACGTTCCACTTTCCTTTTATTCATATGTAACTACTTTCATCCATATATCTGAACTCATATACAATATGTAGATCAACGAATTCAAACATTGTAAACAGTTGTGAAAAGTAATCATGAAAAGTCTTATCGTTGACGTTCAATCATTCAGATGAAGTCGTCAATATCGACATCCCATTCACACAAGTAATTTTCAATAATATTTCAAATTTGAAAAGAGGATGTAAAAATGTCGATTTATGATAAACATAGTAATGTTATATTATAATAAATATGGTATATTATAATCGAAACGGTGATAACTTACAAACGTCAAAATGGTCTTCGAATACAATAGTGGTGCAGTAAGTTTCTTCGGTCCTTGACCAGCAAAATGCGTAGTTTCGTTATTTTTGAGAACTTAAAGATAACGATAAATTATATTATTGCATTTATGTTTCATATAACGTTTCTAAGAAATGTAATAGTAAAAATAAACATTGGAAAAAGTGTTATAACAAAAAAAATTGCATGCATATAAGAACCAGAAAGTTTCCATAAATAGACCAAAAGTGTTATAAGTATTTGTAAATCGTATCACGTCTATGTAATAGGTGCGTTATGCAAATTTAAAATTTTTGAATTGCAATAATACATAACCAAACTCGATTTTGTTAAACACATTTGTTTTTTTCGTTAGTTTTCGGTCGTTTTCAAAGAATTACTAAGAAAATCAAAAAAATACCCATTTAAATTAAGGAAACTAGTATCAATTTTCATCAACTCTTATACAACAACCCTTTCTCTCCTTGGTTACCTACCGAAATAATTGAATATGTAAATACCAAAAATAAAACTTTAAATAACTCATACAATCCTATCATTTTACTCAGAAACTCAAAAGTATATCATTCCTTATAGCCAAGTATATCGAAATATATACTTTTTATAGTCAAGATATAAAATAAGACACGTCTATTACTTGACCCCATTATCTGCTTCGGTCACGTGTGCAATTAGTTAGTCTACATTTTGAAAAGAGAGTTGCGTGTCTACGATCGTTTTTCCCTGAACGACAACCCTCCTCCAACGTACCCACGTGACTCACCACGAGTCTGAACGTGGTAATAATTAACCTTTCCTTTTGGAAAATCCTCGTTCTATAGTATTAAAATTACAATTTACTGGCAAAGGGTCTTCCGTCGGCCAGGATACGCGAAACCGTTGAATTAATTGGTCCTCTTCCGGTCTCCAACGCAAAAGGGACACAAAAATAGACCCGAGTTTAATTAAATTTAGATTTGTTGTTTACTATTTTTATTATTTTTATAAACACGTACAATTATACACATAGCTCATATATATAATATGTGTGTGTGTGTGTGTGTAATTTCCAAAGTTTTTTTTTTTGTTTGTACGAAATAGAACTCTATACGGTTCAACCGATGGATCCTTTACATCAGATATTTTACAGACGTTTTGAAAACCATCCATGTAGAAGGATCAGTAAAAATCAGTAAAAAAACGAGATCGCGCAGTAAAATAAATATATAATTTTTTTGTTAATTTTCTAATGACCACAGGATAGGTTCTTATAACAGATATCTAGTTAATTACAATTGACCACATTATAACCATACTACGTATGTTTTAGATTCTGAGCGTAACAATTAATTTATTAATTTAACAATAATGTGTTTTAATTTTTTTTTTTGGTGTATGTATACAATTTTTTCGAGTACAAGGAATAATGTAAGATTTTTCTGTTATACAAGTTTTTAATATAAAGTTCGTATTAGTTCATACTGCATAGGGGTCACGTTTTAGATTTTCTAAGTAATTTTCAAAGCGTAAAGAAAAAGTACCTTTTTTAAGGAAAATATCATGAAAAATTGTTGCAAATTAGAAAATAACAAATAAACTTGTCACGGTCAATGAATGTATAGATAATATATTATAATATTTCTAACTACCAAAACGACCGACAATTATTATTATAAATTAAAAAATTAGAATACCAGAAACTTGAAATATACAACAAATATTTACTATAGCACTATGTATACTGACGTCATATTTTTTATTAGCTATATAAATGCAAATATACACCGAAACTTCGCTCAGAATTATTTTATCAAAACAAAATGATTTATCATTAATTTCAAATTCTATTTATCTACCACTACGAATCCTACCCAACGAGTGAAGTGCTTCCACCCTCTACTTACAGGCTTTCTAAATATACATTTTCCAAGAATAACGTTTTTCGATGTAAAGTTAAGTTTTGAATCGTCATTAAATTATGTAATTTCAAGTTAATGGTTTAATTATAATTTTAATAATTAAAATGTATAATTTTGTAATAACTATTATGATTTATAAGATAGTAAAGGTGCGACTTCGATAATTTACAAAATAATTAGGGAGAATAGATTGAGATGACACCGACACGTTTCAAGGAGGGAAGGGGACAAAAAGAGTTAGATTAATAAAATTAATGCATGTAGGAAAGATTGGAAGACCGTAAAAGAGGTGGTTGGGTGTTGGGTGGTTATAGAAGAAGACAAAGCTAACGAAGAAGATTAATTAGGATTTTTTTTTCTATTTGACAAACAATATTTTTATAAAATATATTATTAATTGTATATTTATGCTAATAATTGTTATCACAGATGTTAATAAGTAGAAATGAACTTTCGGGTGAGACCGGATAATAACGAGCATATTTGACGAATTTTATATTTTTACGATTCCCGTTGTAGTAATAAAAATTAAAATTCGGTTAAATTAATAAGAAAAAATAAGATAATATACATACATATAATATATATATGATATAAATATAATAAAAAATATGGCCATTTACAAATATTATAATATATTTGTGGTATAAAAAAGATGGAAACTCTCAATATAAAATATTTATATTTTTCGGGTAAAGCCGAGTAATAACATTGAAAAATGTATGAATAATAACTAATAACAGTCACAATAATAATAAAATATTCTGTTCATTAAATAAATGTGTTTACATATATTTGAAAATCATTATTGTAAAATATATAAATTATATTAATACTGTTATTCGCATGGTAAACAATGGTAATTGAAATAATAGTCACAAGTTAAATTTGTTATTCTGGTTAGTTATGTATAAAATGGAAACACACAAAGTACGCCTATCTGTATTACTTGACATGTTTTATTTTTGTAGAATCGAAAATTTAGGAAACAATTCGAAGTGCAGTATTTTATATACAGTTATTAAATTTACTTGAGGAAATTATTCGCTAAGAACCAATATCGTTCAATTTCCGCGCACGTTTTAAAGTTTTCGTAAAAACTTTCAAATCGTTAAAAACGTAATATAAACGCTGAGTAAAAGCTACTGAAGAATTTTAGGGTATGTTTAGCTATCCATTTTCCTTTGAAACAGAGTTTCAAGTTAAAACTGATAAACAACGTGAGTTTATAAAACTTATTTATTTCCGTATGGTTTTTATTTATTTATTTTTAATAGAATCATATAAGTTTTATAAAATGTTAATAATATGTTCAGAATACTATTAAAAGAATCTTTTGCCCTCAAAGGAAATAAAGTATAACATTTTAAACTTTCTGTAATCATATTTACGTTTAATGCAATTACCATATAGCTGCAGTACGTTGAAACTTTTTTGTAACCAAAAAAATAAACTATTTTTACGTACAAATTATATTTATAATTGGTACAAAATTATTCTTTTTCAAAGGTTTTAATAAAACAAATTAATTATAAACTGCACGTTGTAACGGTAAAATTGGTCAATGACTGTTGAATTAATTAAATTAACTTTGAATTTCAATTTAGTTTAAATTATATAGATATAATTATACAGAAACCTAAAGAATAAAATTTTAAACAATTATAGAAAGTAAATAGTAAATTAAATCATTAGTGGATTTTAGTTTAACATTTTGTCGTGAATCCTTTTAGCGAATTTTTGTTTGTTTTTTAACAATGCATTTATATTCTGAGCTAAAAGGTATACCTATGTAATTTTTAATAAAAAATATTGAAAATAAATTGAATACAACTAGATAAGTTGTCTGTAAACGCACTTTTCTTATCGAAATGATACACGGTTAGTAGTATTTAATATATTTAATTAATTTTCAAACATTGATAAAATTTTGAATAAAAAATCTTGAGCAGAATTTGGTGTTATGTATATATATATATATATATATATATATATATAAGAATATTACACCGAACTCTGAGCACCTATATATATAATACTATATAACATAACTATTACTGTTACAAAATAATTTGTTCGACGAATTTTAAGATGTATCACGTATATAGTATATAATGATAAAATATACTCTAATATAGAAAATTTGAAAATTTTAAATAGATTTTATTCAACGGAATATACAACCCGAAGAAATCGCAAGAAAATAACGACCATATTTTGATCTCTCGTTACAGTTTTCCCTTATTCATAAAGTAACAATTTCCTTAATTGAAAAAGTAAATATAATTACACAGCACATATATGTTTTCATTGAGTCCAGTATTGTAGTAAATAAGTCATTTTCAGAAAAATCGTATTTTTAAATGATTTATATTTGATTATATTTAATTAGAGATGCCCTCATGCATCCACAATCTGGGAAAATGTACAACTAAAATACATTTTCTAGATGGCAATGAACGAGTAAAAATAAAATTGCATGAAATATGATTGCTTGTACAATATTTGTTACACGACATTCTTTATGAATAATATTATTAATAATATGTATTACTCATGCTATTACTTTTCCTTATTACAAATTTCACATTTAAATTAAATCGTATACTCATAAAAGATTAAAAAATAAGTTTTCATTTTTTATTTGAAATTTTGTAGCAAATTATGAGTTTGAATAGGTAGTTTACGAATATTTTAATGAAGTAGTAGGTATACCATAATAATTTAAAATCAATTCAAGTGGTTATATTAGTTAGGTATTAAAATATAAATATGTAATACTTCAGAGATATATGAAGTATAGAATTCTCAGAAATGCTTGGAGAAACCGTAATAAGCATACAATGAGATAGTTTTTCTAAAATTAATATTTAATATAACATGAAACATTTAAACTTTAGAGGAATTTCGCCGTTCAAATATATATAGTAGTTAAGAAGGTAATTCGGAAAAAATGTTACAGTTTTTAATTTAACGTGTTTTAAAATGAATAATTCATAATATTTAATTTATTTAATTAAATATACTATTTAGAGGTAGAATGAAGCCACAAAAAGTCCGTGTGGTATACAAAATTACTTCTTAAATGTACATCGTACAATATACATTTATAGAGTGGTCTATATTTTCGAACTTCTGAATTTTTAATTTTTTAGCCCTTCATTTTGTTTATTAACACAAGAAAATAATTCAGTTCAATTGAATCCTAACTACTCACCTTCTTCATGTATTTGTCGATGATTCATAAATATATGAAAAGGGTATTTATACTTGTTTCTAACTTTATTAATAACTATACCATACAAATGCATATAAAGCTTTAATTGTAGCATCTATATAATAGTCTATAAAAATATATATATATATATATATATAATGTATTTAGACAATTTACCGTAAGTCCATTATTTTCCAAGTAATATAATTAATTTGTTCGAAAAAATTGACTTTTTACGGTTATTCAAATATGTTTGATAAAGAACAAACAAAATCGTGTTAGTAACCAGATTTTTCAAGGATAATACTAAATAAAAAAAATAATAAAAAACAAACGATACGGTAATTCTCCTCCCAGTCTAATGATATTATACCGTATAAGAAATTTAACAAATATTCCGGCGAAATACGACTATTAATCACGAAAGATTAATTATAAATGAATACCTACGTTATATCTGACCAAAAGTATTTACAATTATATACGCGAAGACTGAACTAGCCGTGTCGAATAATCCGCTAAGCAAACGACCATGATCGAAATAAATCGTAATACAATATATATGTTACAAAGTCCCAATTTTACAAGTATATTTTAAAATCACAACATCGGTTACACAGTCTGCCGTGGTACTAAGGTGTGAATTTATTGAAATATGTCATTTTTTTTATCCCGTGTGATTTTACATTCAATATCCCTTTAAATACTCCTCGCTCTTTTTCCAATTTCTTTGGCAACTCATCTATCGTTCGTCCGTCTTAAGCGAACAGCAAGCAATGACCCTTACTTTTCTTTGTAAATAATAAAAGTAATGAAAAAAAATTATATATATATGTAATTATCTTTATCGCGTACTCACAATATTTGCATGACGTTACTGTAATTATCTTGTTATTTTTGGGCTTGTCCCGTTTATATTATTAAAATGAAAATGAAAATGAAAATAAAACAAATATACCTACACGTTTTCTCGTCTTTCTCACTGATATAATTTAATAACGCATTCTCTATTTGAACGTTTGACAGTAAAAATTTGTTTTTAAAACAAAAACCACTTTTTAAGGGAAAGGATCCGCGTTCGAATCGATTCGTTAAACGAGTGTATCTGTAGCCCGTCCACTGTCACCGGTCTACCCCATATATTGTTCATTCCACAGTGACGTGACCGTTATCGTATTTTCCCGGGTCGGCGTCGTTTACTTTGAAAATTTATCGCAGCGGGTGACTCATTACGCAGAGTGCCCGACACCTGACGAAATATTCGGACCGAGCTTTACCCTCCCCTGCACCCAAAAATCGTTCTCTGGTATTATTAATATTCGTTGATCGAAATGAATGTTTACTTTTGTTTGTTCCAAAAGCCCAAACCATTACGATAATGTAGCCGAAAATCTAGAGGCGCAACCATTAATGGTGGGGGGTTGTACCCCCTCCCACCACCCGAAACTTTTTCTTTCATTACATGTAGAAATATTGTCATAAATAATAAATAGTTTATTCTATGTAAGTGCGATAATAATTACACCTATTTAAAATGTTTTAATAAATTAATTACTGATAACTGATAAGTGAATATAATATTGATGAATTATAAATCAAAACTCATATTCACTCCGCGAGTTACAACCATGGTTTAAAATGTTCAAAATATTATAATTATCTTAAACAATGGTATTTTACATATAGGTATGGAAAACACTACTGTCGTTGCTCCTGGTTTAAGATATCACAGTGATAAGTCATGGCAAACACTAAGCCCGGTATGATCCATAGAGTGTGGTATGGTTTTGGATCCATGATAACAATATTCAATATATACCTAGATATTCATATTGATACAGAAATGGTAATCGATGAACTGGCAAAAACTTCAAAAAGAAAATTAAATACAAATCTTTATTTATTTTTTGTTTATTTTGTTCTTTTGATACATTTTATTAATTATTATTTAATTTATTTTTCTCGTAGATAAAAATATGTGTACATACTGTACATACATATTTACTCAAATATAATAATGTACAGTAAATATTTAAATTTTATTAGTAAATTATTTAAATATGATACAAAATGATAATGTAAATTGTAAATTGTAATGTGTATCATGTTTGAAGCACGTATATTAATATAATAAGTAGGTAAGTATGTAGTATATTCCTATTATTTAGAACTTATTCTTATTATCTAGTGTATATATGTAAAAAGTGTAACCCCCCCCCTAAAAAAAAAAAAACTTTCCTGGTTGCGCCACTGCGAAAAACGCGTAAAACACCTACGGAATCATCATCGGGTTATGACTATGAAAATAGTGATCTTTTTACCATTTTTAAAATATTAAAAAATACAGGAATTGATTTTTATTTTATTTATTAGAATTATTTACCATTTAAAAATATGAATCGGTTTCCTTTTTAAGACATAAGCACAGGGGATTTTCGGGGTGCCAAAAACCCCTGCGCCATTCATCCAACACCCCAATCACAAAATAAATAACCCAATGATTTGGGGTTTAAAAGGGAATACATTTTCAATCTTGAAAATTTCAAATATTGTAAAATAATATTAATGTGTTTTTATTTGATCAAAAATATAATAAATTCCACCATAAACTAAATATAACATATTGTTCTACCGAACAGAATCCCGAGTTCTATTATTTTGATTGTAAGAAATACTGTGTGCCAAGATAAATTGTATTGTTACGAAGAACTGGCATGTAGATTAGATTTTAACGAAATCATTGATGAATTCAAAAATTGTATTCCTATTAAATGTGGATTATCATTATACCTTTTTTACATACCTATATGTCATTATGTGTTACAATGAATAAAATATGAAAATTATTTTTAGTGTATTTTATATGTTAAAAAAAAAAAATGCTTGAAATTGTTTTTAAAAATATTGTGGGCTCTAATTTATAATGTACAACCCTGGAATTAAAAGTCTGTGCACGACTAATTATATAATATTGTAATGTCAATAGAAATTTAGTGTTAATATGAAACCACGAAGTAAGTATTATATGAGCGTTACGGGCAACCGTAATGAAGGTTATATTAATATATTAGGTATGCTGTTTTTGGAGACTTTTGTAGACATTTCCAAAATGTATAGTGTGTATATATATATATATATATATGATTTAAAATGCAATTTATATGATTATTCAAAGAAAATAATATCGGCTTTGAAATATAATAATAATATGAATATGTTGTATCATATTTATAATGTAAGCAGCAAAACATTTACAAATATTTCCGGTTGTGTTTTGTATTCAACTATTCAATTTCATGACCTTCAAAAAATCGATTATTTTTCACTAAAACGAAACTCTTTCATTGAATTTTTAAAGCCTAATGTTTTATTTGCATAATAATACACCATAAAAATGTGTAATTCGATGAAAAAAATACAGGAAAACCATCGTTACATTATCGGGATAAACGAATCCACACGTCTCCTGTTGCTGTGTGATAAACTATTAACAATGATAACAAAATATAAATCAATGTAAAACCCAGCGTCGTACTCCTCATTCTGATGGCTTTAGAATGATGAAAAATCTTTGAAAAATTGTTATATTATTTTATATCATAACGGATTGAAGGATGGCTGCTAACCTTACATTTTTCAGCAAGCTAGTCAATGGTTCTATTGATTCCCCAAACCTTCTTTCCCAAGTGAACTTTAGGGTTTCCCCTCGTTTCTTGTGTTTTCACGCTCCTTTTGTCGTTCCAGTTCATGCTAAGAATTATGGTCGGAATCGTATGATGCGTTTAGCTAGCAAAAACCCATCCATTATTTTTAATTTTATTAATTTATACGTATTTTTAATTGTTATATTGTTACTATAATAGTTTAAATATTAGTTCATTTTTAATTATATTTAATTTAAGTTGTTAATTTTAGGTATCTCATTAATCATTGTATTAAATAAAAAAACAAATATTACTTATATAATAAATGTATCGATTTTCAAACATAATTAAGTTCTTTTACACGCCGTGAATCATTTATATTTTATATATTATGTATTATATATATTCGCCTGAAATTATATATTTAGTTTACGTGATATACAATATGCAGGCGGATAAGTTCAATGTTATCGATAATACAGCCCGATAAACTATTGAAAAATCAAACAACATAAAACTTACTATATTTTTATATTTAACGTTTTCTCGAAAAACCTATTAGAAAATATTAATTAAGAATTCATTTTTAGCTACATAAATTATTAGATGTTTTCTATTACTTTGTAAATATTTACACAACACATATTTTGTCAATAATATGAATATTTTTTCAACTCATTTTACAAAGTCACTCAAATAATCCGATTTTAAAATTATCCTATGAAAATTTGTTTTATTTAAAACTCATGATATAAAAAAAAAAAATTACCTACATAGGACTATATCAAATGAAAGTAGGTATATGTAAACTGATGAAATCGACATGATTCGACAGTTTAATAAATTAACTATATATTATAAAGTTTTCGTCAATGATAAATAATAATACCTCTTCATTTTTCGAAATTTTTAGAGAAAGAAAAACTATATTTTTTTAAATTAAAAGAAGTGCCGTGATAGCCATGAAAGAGGTTAGGTTAGGCCAAAATGTATAATAATTAGTAAAATAATTTATGAACGATGTTATTAAGTTTTTAAACATGAACTTTTTTATATTTTATGAAAATATAATTAGTAAATTTTGAACGGTAACATCCAAAACGCCTTATAACTGAGAGTTCATTCAATAGACTTGTTGCTCTTTAGCAGATTATAAAGTGTTATTACTTATTACAATATAATAATATATAGTATATATAATATATTATAGTACATAAAACTTGTAACTTGACACTACGTTATTCAAATGTAGATTATTTTAGTGGAATAATTTTATTTGTACAATAATAATTCAATGGTTTCAATTCAGTTTAATTAGTTTCATGTATATGCAACCATTTAAACCAAATTTTAGTATTTTAGTTTTTTTTTTATTTTCATTGTCATTTTACCTACCGGCTAAATTTACTTATGAAATGAATGAATACAATTTCAAAACATTTCACGCGATAAATTATGTTCGCAGTTATCTCGGTGAACAAAATATAATCTGATAAAAAGAAGAGTGTGAGAAATATAACGAGATAAGTGGAGCGTTACCCTAATTCGGTATACGTTACATTTACACGTTGTAATGTTCCGAGATCAAATCGTGCGGTAAATCAACTTGACATCGAAAAAATTACATTTCTCTATTAAAGTCTGTAATATTATTTACACCGGTGATAAATGCATTTAGGGTGTATTTTACTCTTTTTTTTTTCTTTAGTACAGAATACGAATCGGCTCGTAATGTATTCGAGATTATTGTCAGATTTGCGAAACAAATTAAGTATGTTATATATGGAACTATTATTTCCCTTTAAGAATTTTCTCTCAGATAAATTAATAAACAATAAACAAATTTTATATTTTACGAAATTGAATTAATATTTCATAAAAGTGAACCAGAAAACTAGAAAATCTGCAAAAAGTATTTTTATAACTTTTATCGTATTCCGCGTGTACGGTGTCCGGAATTTCATTTTATATTCGTAGTTGGAGAAATCTATTTTGATTCCTAGAACACTATAGTAATAAAAAAAAAGAAATCCAAGAAATGTAATATGTTTAAAAAAATGTTCGGGTATTGTCTGGACCCCGCCGACCCCATCTGATATAAGTAGTTTTGTGCATTCCGCTTTAAATAAATAAAATGAAAAAAATAAAAGAAACATTATGCAAACTGAAATCCAAACTTTCAATTCGAAACATTATAGAAAAAAAAACACATCACTATATTCTTAATATCTACCTATATATTTTGCAAGTGTGAAAATAGATGTTTATAAATTATTTTCCCAATGTTTCTAAGACGAAAATGGTATTATATATTTATAAATAATTCAGATATACGTAAGTGCAAAAATTATTCAAATTATATTATTATTCATTTATACAGCGTATATTCTGTTATATACTTACGACAATAATACGCGAAACTCGACATAAATGGAATTATTATAGTGTATGAGCCATTTTCCTTTGTCGTTTCGACTTGTAATAAAATCGCATACTTGTTGTCGTGCCTTTGGAGTGTTCAACTTATTATCTTCAACATTAATTGCACGCTTAAATTAAAAGTTGTGGAAAACACTCGCGAAATATAGCAAAGTTTGTGTGAGCGTTTAATCGAATTGTTTATGAAAGTCGTACTTTGTTTGTTTTTTACGGGTAAATATATGTAGTGCAACACAACTATACAAACACGCATAATATATATTATATATATTACAATACGATCTAAATATTGACTAAAAATAACAATAATGGTTTCGAGGGGGGGAGGAGTATTATAATCTATTACTTTAATTGCCATATTTTATATAATTTTGTTTCTGTTCCATTTTTAAATATAATCAAACACATTTTGATGCTAAAAATATATCTTTAATTATTCCAGCCACATCGTGCCTTTTTTATTTAACAATTTTTTAGGACTTTTAACAAGAACAAAAACGTTATGCGATGACAATACCAATATTGAGTGACACACATTTCACGTTATCGAATAGCATAATTATTTATGACAGCAAAAACGTGTATTTTAATTCGCAGTATTCTTCGTATTGCGTTCGTCGACCAATGGGTTTTTACTGTTAACAATTATATAACTCAGGTAATATTATTATTCCTCTCAAATTACTCGTACGAATTAATTCGATTTTACTATTGGATATTGTATAAAAAAATAAAAAATAAAATAATCGAAATGACCTTTAGGGGAAGTAAGGGGAAATTTACAACAATAAAAGGTTTTGCATTTTTTTTTTTTAAAGGCTATTTTATAAACTAGAATACCAGATAGAATGAAATAATATTCGTATACCTATTTATATAGTAATAGTACTATATAAATATGGTGTTCGGATATTTAGCACCCGACAATTTTGTTGATATCGGACATTCCACACCCGATAATTTTCATCGGTTTAATAGGTTATAGTAGAGCTAATAATATATCAGAAGGTTGAAACAATAAATTCCAAAAATTAATTCAATTTAAACATCTCCATATATATATTTTCATTAAAGCTTTACGGATGAATAACGGATGATGAACTCCATTACCTCAATGAACATTTTAAAATTAAATACAGGCGTTCAAAGAAATTGTAAAATTGTAAAAAATGAATAAAGACTTCAAAATACGAGTATATGTAAAACATCACAATTTAAAACAAATTGTGAAATTATAAATTTTTTAAAAACCGTATCGTATGTAATCAAACATTAAATTATAATTAATATATTTTTTTATCTTTATATATTCATTTTTTTATTTTATAGTACCTATTATTATTACATATTATATATTACCCGAGGGTTGGGTAAGATGACATTTATGATTGGGTAAGTTATCATGAATGAAAAAATGTATAATTTTTTTTATTTTAACACACGTATCTAAGGTAAAGTTCTTTATTACATTTTAATAATTAATTGTATAAGGTTATATAATTATTAAAATGTTTTACTTAAATATATTGTGAATAGAAATCATTAAATATACATAACATACACGATTGGTAATTTGATGGCACCATGAACTTGTATATGTCAACTTACCAGCAGTAGACGTTTCTTACATCTCTATCAGTTATTAATAACAAAATATATTCAAACAAGATGCCAATCAAAAGCTTATAAAATCAAGGACACATACTATTTGATAGTTTATTTAAATATTCTATGTTACTTATTGTTTTTTGTAAATTGATATGCAAGCGAATGAGAAATGTATATCACCTAATCAAAATTCGTAAATTGTACAAATATCAGCAATTTAGTATCAAAAAAACTCTTGAAAATTAAATGTTATTAACTTCATGATATTAATTTTATCAACAGTTCAAACAATATCTCAAACGTTGTCATGAAAGTAATAATTCAACAACTTATACTAATTTCCCTTATCCATTAAGAGCACGTTTCGCACCGATTTTTGGGACTTTTTATACAAACAATATTAGATATAAATGTTAAATAATGAATTTCATCTAATAATTTTAAAATGTTCAAGTAAATTTTTAATGTCTATATACATTTATTATTGTTGTTTTTTTTTACTTATTATAAAATGTTATTGAAAATATCAAAATTTATCAATCTTATTAAACTGAGAGTATAGTTGAAAAAATAAATAAAAAGTATTATAATAACATTATCTAGTGCCCCAAGAAGCAGATATTCAATATACATATATCTTTTTACTTATTTTATGAGTTGTTAAAAAGCCGATTATATAAAACAATTTTATTTTTACAACTACAAATCTTTTAAAAAAAAATAAATAAATAAAAATATTCAAAAAAGCTACGTAGAGCATTAGATATAAATGTTATCTATTTTTATTTTTTTGTTTTTCATTTTTAAGATAATTATAAATTTATAAAAACTAGAAACCCGAGTTTTTCATAAAAATAAGTAGCTGTTAGGTCTTTTTATAAGCATTTTTACGAAATAATACATACCTATATAATTAGAAATTATTAATTATTAACTAATACTGTTTATGGGGCCTCAACACGGACATTTTATTGGTCAAAAACTATTCATTCTAACATCCATAACAATTTTGAAAACCTATATAAATTTTTCATTACTGACTGAATGATCGAGCCACATTTTTCATTTTCATATTTTATACTATGATTAAAACCATTTAAAGTCTCTAAAATTTTCAACATTTTGACGTTAAATATCTAATTAAATAAAAGCAGTTTTTAAAAAGTGGATCAAACATTCCCTCGTAAATGTTATGAAAAATTCGAATATTAAAATTAATGTACTCATTGCGACGTTCTGGTGGAATTAGTATATCGTCTGTTTGAGTGAAAAATATACATTTTTTCGTGGTTATAAAATATTCAGCTGACATGTGCGCGCGGGTGCGTGTAATGGCTCCCCGTATACTTTTGATACGGGCTACTAACACTAATGATCACGTACGCCTAACACAAAACCGTAATAAGAAAGTATAATAAATCGCCTAAATAATACTCCTTGGAATAATATGGCCCCTCAAATGCATGTAATAACAGTACACTTTTGTCGGTACTCTGTCGATTTGTGCGTTCAAACGACAAAACGTAACGCGATTACCGTGGTCACGTTTGTGATATTTCAACGGTTAAAATATGCATAACATATAATGTAAATAGGTCTATATAGAATTGTGATGATGATGATGATGATGATGATGATAATAATAATCAGGTGTTCCGAAGCACACAATCGCTGAAATCGATCAAATTTCAACGTTCTCGTTAAATTTTCCTTATAATTTATCGAGGACCGTAGCTTTTATAAATGATCGAAATTCGTCTGCATAACACTATATTTAATCGGTGTTATTTCAAACGAATTGGTCGAATACCGAGTTCGCGCGATCGTGTATTGACGGCCGACACATTGCGCTATACACACACGATAACAATGCATTTGACGACATGAACGCGCAGACGGGCGACGTCCGGACGGGACGGGCGGCGTTCGGCGAAACGGCCGAAATCCGTGGACGGCGCGGGCTGGGTGGTGGTGGTGGTGGTGGTGACATTTCGAAAAAATTCACCGACTTCGTTCCCGACCAGTGTGATCGCGACGACGGGAAACTCGTATTTTTTTGTATATTTCATGTGTTTTATGCTTACCCGGTGTACATCCGGTTGATTCGCGTGCACGACGACGGCCCGAGAACTCTTGTGCCGGAAAATAACGGATTTTTTTTGATTGATTTTTATTTTATTTTTTTTCCGTTCGGTTTCTATATATCATTCAATCGTCCCGTTCAAGGTGAACTTTGCGCGCGATGTCGTACACGTTTATATTGTACCGTTCGACACTACCCGACGTACTCCGAATATGCACACGGCAACAATGTTTTTTTACACGTACGTATATGTTTGTGTATAAGTGTGTGTATGTATGTATATATGTGTGTGTGTGTGTGTGTGTATATAATGTATATATTATATATATATGTATATCTGTATGTGTGTGTGTGTGTGTATACTTGCGAGAGTGTGAGAACGATGTGAGTATAAACGTTACAGGCAGACGGACCTCCGACCGCAAGGGACTACGGCTCTAGAGTGGCATCAGCGGCAGCAGCACCGGCGGCATTGCGTGTCGCCGTGGGTTGTCAACAGGTGCCGCGAGCGTGGCTGCGGCGGCGAGTGGGTCCCCCGCCCCCCCCTATACCCAACCGGCACGCTGACGGGGGGAGGAGGGGAACACTCGACGCCCTCCCCCCACCGCCAGCCGGCCCGGGACGATCCGGGACGGGGGCGTCCGCCACCTCGTCGTCGGTCTTCCCTCGCTCTCCCCCTCCCCCATCCTCACCATAACACCGAATTTTTCACTAAACCCATCGCCCGCGTAACGCGCAGTTGCCGGCCCGCCACCGCCTACCCTTGAGAACTCACACGAGCCTATACCCCCCCTCACCCCCACACCATTACAACGCACATCCCCCGCCGTTCGTATACACTCTTGCGCCCCCTGCACAGACTGACCGCCGTCCTCTCGAGTTCGAACGGGTCCAATTTTCGTATTCGTTTATTTATTTATCACTTTTTTTCCCTACACTAATTTCTAACATTTTAACAGCCAAAGTTAAATCCGTTTCCTTTCCGTATCGTACGCGCAGGCAGTACTATTATATACATGCGGGCGGCAATCGCAAAACAACAAAAAAAAAACATCGTATACATGGCCGTCCCGAAGAAACTACGTATATTTACGGTGGGCAGGAGAGGCGTGGGTGTTTTGAAAATACCGACAAAATACATATTTAAAAACGTAAATAAACATAAAGTAAAAAGCTCGGTTTTCGCCGACTAAATGCGAATAATTTCTTGTCGTACGCCGACTAAAAATGCCGAAATACTTTCTTCAAACGGTAAAAATCAGCATAAAAAAGAAAATTATTAATTATTAAAACGCGAAAAGAGAATTATATATGTTTTTCACTATTTATTATTTTCACTTAATTTTCAAACGATCCTAGTGGCCGAGGGTGGCAAAAAAATCATTCGAGAACCCTTGATATGTTTGACACGCCTGACGTAAAGTATTATAATGTATGACGTTTCGTCGTTTAGAATCCAGATAGTATATATAATATATAGAAATGTATAAGATATTTAAATTTTTCATTTTTTTTTTTATGAGCAAATGAAAATATTAGATAAAATCATTCGTAATTTATTATATAAATTATTTATAACGATATTTTTTTCCTACAGTACTTGGTGGAAATTAATCATAAATTCAGAAATATATGGATACCGTAGAACACATTGTGTTTCAATACATGTTATAAAGGTGAACATAAGGTGTTATTTATCGTTCAAAATCTAATTGTTTTTATCGTCTTGTTATGGCTCGAATTTCGAACGAAATATTAGATTTGTATGTACAATGATGAATAAAATATAAACAATATACTTATTTACTACTTGCTGACCCGGCAATGTTCGGCTATTGCTAGATTTACCGGTGAACATTTGTAAATAGTAAATAAAAGTATTCTAGTGAATAAAGATTCGCCGAGAGAAACACATCATTCAATTTAGTATCCTACTCTGCGTTGCTGTGGCTATGCTGTGGAATAAAAGGAAAGAAAGAAAAAATATTTTTACCCAAAGAAAATGTTTTTGTCGTTTTTTATTGTAAATCTAGTGAATAGACTATATTTTTTGTTCGTCCGTTTTCTGTATAAACAAGATGGTTTACCGACTCTGGAGCATGCAACATATAATTGCTCATGAGAGAAGCATTCCTTTACTAAATTCAAACCACACACTTGCAAAGATTATTCTTGCGTTTTATTGATAGTTATAAGTTATAACGAACGCAAGGCGTATTGGAAATTGAACTCGAACGCCATATCTGTCGGAATGAGTGTTATTCGTGGAAGTAGTACGTATGAAAAAATATACACTAAAAACCAGAAATATGCATAAATATGCAGAGTACATTTTTTTTTTGTATTTTTGTATTAGATATTTAGAAACACATTTTTAATAATTTTGTAGGCCATATACAATTACTACACGCTCGCACAATGTTTCATGATTCCTTCTATATGCATGTTGTGACGGTGGTCACTAGTAAAATATTCACTATAAAAAAAATCAACGCAAATGTCAAATAGTCCTAAAACTTATACATTTCTAAAACAATGAGGAAAAACATTTTGGTAGAGAGATTTGAAGAAAATATGAACTTTTATGCTCAAACACCTATTAGGTATTTATGCGAAAACATGCTAGATTAATTTCCGTATACCATGTATTTATAACAATATGAAATACATTTTACCGAATTTACTTCTTTAAGTTTACTACAATAATATTGTCCGAAAAACTAAAAATTTAAAATAACAAAAAACAAAAAATGTAACTCAAAGATTTGAAGAAAATATGCATTTTTATACTCAAACACTCATTATATGCAAAAATATGCAATATCAATTTTCGCAGTTGTATTTATAACAATATGAAAACGATTTTTACCGAACCCATTTCTACCTACGAGGTATCAAAAAAAAAAAAAAAAAAAACATGTACTTAAATACATTAAATTGTGACATTCTGGTCTACACCTTTATGAGGTCCAATCGGAATAGTTGCTTCAATTAGATTATTCGTCAATTTTTAACTACTAATCGTGTACCGTTGCATAACTTTGGATGATTAATGTTTGGAAGTAGTATAATCAGCACTCCAATTGTCAAATTCAGAATGTGTGACGGTAATTCGCGGGAACATCGAATGAATTAAGAAATTCCGTTGGAAAATTCACTACTTCAGTTTGGTCTATCACGGAGTCAATAGATTTGCGTGTTATTGTTTCACCTGCGTTTCTGTTTAGAATGATGTTGTTTATATCGTGTACGTCGACATTTTTAGCAGCTAGTATGGTTCTTGTAGTATATATTGTATCTGTATATTTTTGCAAACTTATGTTAAACGATCAAAACGTTTGAATCTGAACGCAGTATTATATAAATAATTTCATATTTTCACAACGTATTGATATAACGAATTTTTTTGTTATTCTTTATAAAATAATTGTATTTTCGCTCATTATAATTATTTGTGTTAATACAACATTTTATCTTTTTTAATTACATATTGTGTTAAGATTTTATGTGCCGAATAGGAAGAATTTGTTTCGTAAGTATCTTTTTAATATTCTGTATAGAAAATATTTAATTCATAATGAATATTATATATATTTGTATAGAAATAATGGAGCAAAAAATAGCTCTCTACAATATGCTCGACGGATGCTTTAAGTAAGTCTTTCTTTATAATATAAAAATACGGTATCTTTTTACATGCGTTATAAGTATGTAAATAAGTATATTTGTAGTTATTTTTGAATCATTGAAAACTATTAATCTTTTAAAAATACGATTGCAATCATAATAAAAGTAATGATTTTACTGTTAAAATACGTGCGGATAATTATTACTTTAGATTATAAGCGTCTTTTTTAACTTTTAACATTTCAAAATTAATAT
>JAIPRL010002447.1:0-59865 GCA_025469235.1 Pemphigus obesinymphae | reverse complement strand
CACTAAACGAGGTTCATAATTATTCAGGAAACATAAAAAGGAAAATTTGAGTAATTCTTGAGTCAAATTGTAATTTCTTATATATTTACATGTATTTTTAATATAGCTGGTATTACCCCACTATATGGGCAATACTGGTTATTTTCATTTTTTTTTTTTAATTAAAAAATATATATTAATAATAATTTTAAAAATCTGAAACTTTTGTATATTATACCTAACATATTTCTACATAAATTGAAACCATTAGCAAGTATTTTCAACTTATAGTTATTGAGATATTGTAATTTTTGCTTAGGTGGCCGCCATTCATCCACCTTCCCCTATACATCCAATTTATAATACACTCCTCGCTTCGCTCAGAACCTAAAATTGAATGTACAGAAACCATTTTGATAAACCATATTATTATATCATCATAAAATATATAAATGTAGCCTACACATTCGTACAATATTTTATATTAGGTACCTATGAGTACCTATAAGTATACCTAATCAAATCGTGCCAAGACCGCATTTAATGCCAATAAAAATATAATTAAATTATAAATACTTTTCAAGTTTTAGAAAATAACAATACAACTGTAGTGTTATATGAATAGCAACGCAGACTTTATTTATCAATATTATTATAAAAAATTTCCTTCATTTCGGAAGAGTTCCTATATACGCCCCGGACTCCAGTTGACCCGAATTTGTTTGAATTAATTTTAAAAAATAGCAATATGTGGATATTTTTACCTAATATACACACGTACATTCAATATATTATTATACGATATAATGTATATAAAAAAAAAATATATATATATAGGTTCCAGAATAATCCCACCATAATTATCACTTATCAGTTATCATTATTATCTAAGATTCAGTAAAAATAAATGCATAAAAATTAGAAAATAATTATGTCGACCGTATAAAATCGGTTATAGTCAATAATAAAATGTTTATACGATTTTAAATCATTAATAGTGATCTTTTTATTATCATAGTGCAGGCAACTATAGGGGGGAATATAAATTAGTTATTTTATACACAATAGAATCTAAAAATGCAGATAAAAATGTGTACAATATTTCACAATGCCTATAATAAAATATGCCTACCTACCTACTATACTATATGTAAATACAAAATAATATGCAGGATGTAGTGAACGATGGATAAAAATATAAAATGTTTTTTTAAGCTCCCAGATAGCAAAATAAATATAATTATTAATTAATATAAATAAATAAATTGTGCTTAAAAAAACCTTTCCAGACACTCAAGAAAGTAAAATAATATTTTAGGAAATTTATGGTCCAAAAATCAACACTTATAAAACATATTTTTTCAATATATAATAACATTATAATACATACCTATTTTAATAACATTAAAATGTCCTTAAAAATGTGGGTATACAAGATATTAAACGAGTCAATTTTGAACGTTAATTTTTGAAAAACATATTGTCCATGAAACATTTCACCTAGAACATTATTTTTGATTCGGAAAATAATTTAAAACGTTTAAAATATACATATTTTCAATATAACATTTTTAAAATATTAAAATATATTCGTAAGATGTTTTTAAAATATAATTTTCCTGGTCATAAATGTCCCCAGATCATTAACACAATATTTTAAGGAAAAAATTAATATATAGGTATTATAAAAAATGACAATATAATATATAAGTAAAATTAATATATATTATGAAAAAATAATATGTAAAAAAGAAAATACCTATAATATATAACCTAATGACGATATTTATGGTCGAAACTAGCTGTATTGTTACCTACCTATAATCTTTTTTCAAATACCTTAGGCACATTTTCTTTTTTATGTATTATTTTTTTATATTATAAATTAATTTTAACTTAAATATATTATTATTTTTTATAATATAAGTATATTTATTTTTATTTTTATAAAAATATAAAAATGTTTAAATTAATAAAGTTTTTAATTTTAAACATAAATAAGTATTTTTACTTTTGGTCCAAAAAATTAAGGTTCAATTTTTTTTAAATATAATAATTTTAATAACATTACAATATTCATAACGTGTTTATTGAACATTAATTATTGACTAAAATTTTCCCTAGAACAGTTAGTTTCATATATTTTTTGAAAATGGTTTAAGGACATTTTGTTTCCCTTTGCTTTCTGCGCAGGAATGATTTTGGATTTTTTAAATCGATCGATATATATTCATATAAGTAAATAGTGGGGAGGACTTATGAGTACTTAGCCCTTCCTAAGCTATCTCAAGGTATATATAAGATAGTTAACATTTTAGAATTCATATTTTACCTATAGATAAAAAATATGTAGGTCTACTTAAGTTTATGAAATTCAATTGAATGATTAGTAAATTATCATTATTCAATTATCATTTATCAGTAAGTATAATAATAACAATAAAATACAAGAACTATTTAAATTTGTTTAACGTCCACAAATTATAATGCTATTGCATATTCACCACAGATTCTGCGTTATATATTTAACGTGTTGCAGAAAGAAAAAAGAAGAGATGCAATGAGAAAACTTAAAATAAAGAAGTTTTCAAATTTAAGTGTGCTCAATATTTAAGGGAATAATTGTTTAAATAAATAGGTAGGTAATGAATAGATTAATATGAAATGTACAGAAACGTTGGAACCCATGCACTCGGGACATATTATATTGTGGTGTTTCGATCCAATTTAAAGTTTAACACCTTATACACTTATTTACATAAGAATTTTACAATATTTTTAGCTTTTTTATTTTGTACAGTATCGTGTGGTGAAGACGTTTACAAGATTTTTTTTTTTCATTACCTTGCTTTAAATATTTCTTGTCAGAAAAGAATAATGAATTATTAATTTCACACTTCAAGTACACTTGATTCCGTCAAGCTTTTTGATCTAACAGAAATTTATGATAATATAATTAATAATAAAATACATAAATGTATACAGCTAAAAGAAATTTATAAATAGTTACAAACGACTATGATAATAGAAATATTCTTGATTTTTTAATTTTTTTTTTTTTTTATGTGTTTTTTCAATTTTCAAATGTAATAATGAATTTTATTATAATATAATAAAATATATACCTACTTAATGTATTATAATGATAATAGTTATTATCATAAATCATATCATTCGAGGTTTTGTCGTCACTGTTTTCATTTCGCTATATCTTGTCGTGGAATCCCTCAATAAATAACCCCGGAAAAAAAAATTTTACATTATAATATTTATACATATATATTTTTTTACATACATACCTACTTAATTAACTAATTAACTAATTAACTAATTTTTCGATATTTCATATTTTTTTAACTACATACGTAATTAAGTAACTTATTTTTTGATATTTTATATATTTTTTACTAATTGACTCCTATATGTGTAACATTGATTTTCTAATAATATTATAAAATCAATGCCGTATGTAATAATTTACTAGGTTTACTTTTTTTTATAATTTATTGGTTTTACAATGATGGTTATTTATGTGTTTATATTATTTTATTATATATATTGTAGCTATTATATATGCGACATTGTATAGTTGAAAACTATTAAATAAAATAAAATAAATAGCTTTTTAATGTTTTCTGATGTACCTAATGTTTCAACATAATAATATTATAAAAATGACTATTTGGTAATTAGTTTACTAATATTAGACGATGATATAGAAGATATTATAGTTCTGTGAACTGTGGAAGTTTTCTAAAGTTGTCTAGTAGGAATCTTATAGTAAATAATGTTCGGGGTTTTTTTTTTCGCCCCGTTTTATATTATATTTTAGGCATAAGCGCCAGGTTTTGAAAATTTCATAGGGACTCACTATTTTCTAAACTCATGTACTGTTTTTACCTCACTCTTACCATATATTTCGTCAGTGGCATACTTACAGGGGGGGGGGGGTTTTGAAAGTAAAAAAAAATCATCAAAATGTATCATTTCAATTATTATTTAATTTAAATTATTAATTATTAATTAATTTATTAAGCAATATTATGTATTTTCAGTATTTAACTATAAATTGTGTTATCAAATTTTTTTTTTTATTAATTATAACATATTGAATCGTGCAGTATACCGAAACAATAAATTCTGTTTTTTTTTTTTATCTGAATTATAACGTCTAAATACACCACTGTATTTCCTATTTTTATTTTCCTTAAATTGTTCGTTAAATAACTACTAAAATATAGTTATTTGTTGTTTAGTATGTTATAACATTTTAATAATATTAGTATCATGCAAAATCACAAGTTAAAAATTTAAAAAATGCAAATTTATTTATTTCTCTCAAAAAAATTACGTTTATCTATCTCGATTAATTTGTTAAAAATAAAATTAATGTTTTGTGGATGTTCGTAACAAATATTGATTTTTTTTTTATATTTATATATGAGAATCGTGGAGGCTGCGATCTCTGTCTTATGAATTTCATGGAGAGCTATAGCCCCAGAGCCCCCCTGTACATGGCGCCCATTATTTTAGGTATAGGTTATGATTTAGATGGATTCGGAAAATGACGAGAAATGGAATATCATAACTAAACCTATAGTATAGGTTATAAAAAATTTTGTCGATATCGTAAACATACACATCCATTATTTTTTTATTCGATACGATAATAGTATATGATCAGTGGCGTACACAGGAATTTTCTATGTGTGGGGGAGCAGGTGGATGAGTATATTTTTTTACAAAGTTTACTTCTAACCTCGAACCGTAACTGCAGTTTATACCAACTAACACTTATATACAATAAGAATATATTCTGTGATAGCTATAGGTACCTACTGCAGTTATCATCAAAAGACAATATAATAATTGATAAAAAATATTTTTATTACAAAAACACTATATATCGGTAAAAAATTGTAAAGAAAAAGATCGAGGGGCCGGGATCCATCCCCCATATCGCTGATATGATATAGTGTTAAATCGTAACTGGAAAGAAGGATTTTTTTTTTTGTTGTTGTTGTAGTGGCGAGGAGGGGGCGTGGAGAAGTGGGAAAAGCGACTGCGTGCCTATTATTCTTCTAGCGTATTCTTATTCGAAAAAACCTTTATAATACGTTATGGGCCGAAGCCCCGTGCTTTTTTGGATCCTATGCAACGTCTATGAATATATTATTATATATTATGTTCGTATACGCATTGATAATAAATTAATATTCATACGCATTGTAATATAATACATAACGTAGAACGTGTGCAGTGTGTACAAACTGTTCGCGATTTGTATACGACGACCGTTTATCGCAGCCCAAGGTTCAAATAGCTAATAGTCGAACCAATATAGATAATACGCCAGCTAGTGTATATTATTATTATTATTATTATTATTATGATTATTGTATGATTATTATTATGATTATGATTATTATTATTATTATTATTATTATGTGACCACGCGCCGCCCGACGAGTGGCGTCGGCGGCCGGGACATGAAAAAAAAAAAAATCAAATCGTTTGATATAGGTATATATATAAAAAAAAAAAAAAAACGAATAAATAAAAAATACGATAAAAAAACGCATCTATATACATCTTCGTATACGTTATATCTGTCGTTTTCACACGACTGCCCGGAATATTATATATAATTATATTATTTAAAAAAATGGTAAAAAAAAAAAAATATATATATACTCATCGTGTGACGTGTATATATATTAATAAAATAATAATAATAATAATATAAAAATCGAAACGGGTTGTAAAAACGACGACGACGACGAACGAGACGCAAATATACAGTATTATATCGTGTGAAAATCGTAATTATTCGTGATTAATGGCACACGTGAACTCTTACATAACAATATATTATAATCGTATGCGTTTATACATATTATATAAAATAATACAATATACGATGAGAAATTTACCGTTAAATTAAAATTTTTTTCCCTTCGTCATTAATTATCATATATATATATATAAGCACAACAATAGTATCAATGTTGTTTTAACGTTAAATTTTTTTCAAATATTTTAGATATCAATATATTTGAAAAAAAAAAAAAAAAAGTAAATATATACATTTTTTTTAAATAAAATAATATAATATATATTATTATTATATTATTGTAGTTTTCACTTATGTACATTTCTATTTTTGACCGTTTGCTGCACAGACGTAATTTGTTGAGATTTTTCATTTGATTTATTTGTTGAATTTCTTCCCCCCCCCCCCCGTCACATTGCATTACTTATGCACATTCGAATATACTACATATGTCATATACATATATACATATTATATTATAGCCAAATGATAATTATTATTTTAATATTAATCCTAACGATGTGCACTTAATTACTATTTACTTCAGCACCGTCGTCACCGCCTCGTCGTCGTATATAATAATCGACAGGATTGTCGACGTTGTCGGTTACGCGTGTCGTTGCCGCACATGCCGGCAACGTTGTTTTAACTTTTTAAGGAAAAATCTCTTCTTTGAAGTACCAACTAGATGCATTTTGCTACCGATAAATGGTGAAGCGTGTAATGATCAGAGAGCACTCTTTCTAATAAAATTTTTGGGTACAGACATAAAAAAATATATTATTAAAAATCATTGATTAAAAGTCTTAAAAGTCAACATATCTCTATCAAAATCTTTGGTGTGATGTATGGAAATTTTTGGTAATCTTTGAAAATCATAAATCTGGCGTACACAATTTTTAATAGAATTTTACCCTCCCCTCACCCCTGTACCATTATGTTTTTTTATGTACACCTATATTAAAGATTAATAATAATCAGTTAACGCTGTGATATTTTTATTTTAAATTTTCAAACTATAGAATCGATTTTTTGCTATGATTTTTAAATCGAATCAACCTTGCGACTTTTCGTTTAATTCGACTCGTCTATATAACGCCCTCTCCCCACACCACCCACTTTATTATGATGATATTTTTTTCAAAAACTGTACATTTTATGCACCAGTCTTGTAAAGTATTTGAGTAAATATATTTAAATACTTTTATAGTATTTAGAATACTTTTTAAATACATTTTAATTGAAGTATTTTCAAAGTATTTGAAATACTATACCATCATTGGTATTTTTACTAGAATTACAAATACTTTTATTTAAATACTCGTGAATACAATTTCTTACAATAAGATTTAATTTTAATACATTTCATTCAATCAAAATGAATATTTAAGTAAATTTGTGTAGAGTAATTTTAAATTTAATTTATCATTTAAATATAATATTATTTTACAGTGTGATGAATTGACAGACGGAGTTACGGAGACTTATATAGGTAATAAAACACTGTATTTAATCTATGGTATAAGTGTAATAAAGTCGATAAAAATTGCAACCGCCGCGCTCGGATGATAATAATCGCATGTCTGAAATATGTCTTAAAATAATAATTGTAATATCGTCGGAAATACAACAGAAACTCGATTGACACGTGTTTGTTTCGTCTTATAATAACTTTATTATTAAGTAGGTATATTATATTATAAAAGAATATTTAATAATAAATGTAATAAATTAGGTATATTAAATAACACCATGTTTAACACGGTATCGTTAATATATGAAAAATTTTGGTAAAAATAATTATTAATTTTCAAAGTATTTAAAAACTAAAATTAAAATTTTTGTAATAATTTTAATATTTATTATATTATTACATCAAATAATTGAAAATTTATAGTTGAGTGATTTTAAGACCTATAAAATAATATAATTTAAATAATATGACTGTTTTAAAAATTTAAAATTTAAAGCCGTATAAAAGTATTTGTATTTGAATACATACCAAGTATTTGTGTTTATTCTTAAATACTTTTTATGTCAATGTATTTCTATCTGTATTTAAATATAGTTTTTAAAGTATTTTTTACAAGACTGGTATGTACATATAATAGTATATTTGAGAAAAATTCTATAACTCGATTTTTAAAATTAAAAAATATTTAATTTTGGATCTCAACAAAATCTCAAATTATATCATTACTATAAATACCTATTTCTAAAAATAATATATATATATTTCGAAAGTGATTTTGGTAGCTGGTCACCAATACTATACACAACATTTATTTTTTAAATACAGTTAAATATAGTTGATACTTGATCCTCAATGATAATATGCGCTTTGTCCGCGATTATGAGATACGTCATATTATATTTGGGTCACAAAACAAAATACGAGTATAATATTAATATGAAAAATTGAAGAAATCCGGATATGCCCGAGTGTCGTTCGTCAGAACGCAAAAATACGGTGGCATTCTAATTTTTTGAATATTAATTAGGGAAAATTAAATAGAAGATATAACGATTTTAAAAAAATAAATATAGTATACTTATATTGGTACCTATTTAAAGTCTAACTATAAAGTATAAATTCCCTAATACGTTTTTATAATGTCATCGTTAGTAAACGATAACCTTTTTTGGGCACAGTCTATAATTTTGTGAAGCTACCTATTGTATACAGGTCTATTTTCAAAAAATCTAAAAGGGTTTTCGATTAAAATATGATTGAAAGCATATTTATTTTCGATCAGTTCAAAAATATGTATATTTAATTTTTGGTGCCTATAGTTAATTTAGTCACCTAACTTTTTATTTAAAAGATATAAATTAATTTTTAATTTTTCTTTTACCGAGTTAATTTAAAATCGTTTATTAATAAGACAAAATAATGATAACTTTCGAAAAGGAGTTTCACTACTAAATTGACTCGTTTAATTGATTTTTATTATATTGTATAAATATTGAAAAATATTAATTGAAAACAAATCAAATCTTCAACACAGCAGTTGCTTTTTAAAAAAATGAAACTCTTTACCTGTTTGATTATTATTATTATTATTATTATCTATTATTATTATTAATTAATAATAATAATTATTATTATTTTTTTAACAAAATGTATAATTTTAAGCTTATGAAATTATTTATTGGCAAAAAATGAAAAAAATATAATCATTTTTTGGTAATTTTAAAAATAACATTTTAACAATGATTTCCCTATATTATATTGTTTCTTAAAAACATACAAAATTATACACAAATATTGTTTGTTTTACGCCACTTTTGCAGCCCGAATGAAAAATGTATAATATAATATTATATCGTCGTCTATAATCGATTCCTCTTAATTTAAGTTGCTAAAGTAAATATATCTAATTAATTATATGAATAGGAAAAAACTTCTATACCATATAATTTATAGGTACATATAATTATACTATAGTATAGGTAGGTAGGTAGTGACCGTAAATTCACAAGAATAAAAAAAGAACATGAAAATAATAATACTTTGGAATGTAAATATAAATTAATTTTTTGTGTCTATATTACCCAATGCTTATATTTACGAAAATTAACATTTCAAAATACTATACGAATATACTACATATATAGTATAAATATGAATATAACAATATAATTTTATTTTGGTTTTAAAATAACAAAAATGTATAGCATATTCAAATTATTGTTTAATGAAAGATTAAAATTTTGAATACATTTATTAAAAAGCTACGTACCTTAGCTACGTAAATTTGGTACCTATAGTATATTTTTCATGTAATTAGCTCATCGTATACAAATATATACGCAATACTGGTGGTGGATATATTGAATTTATATTAATAATCATTTATTTCGATAAAACGATGTTGAGCGATACTCGGCGTAGTATTATTTTCTGATTTATTACGATTTTTCGTTAGTTTCTGTGATTTTTCTTAAAGTGTAAAAGACTACTAAGAAAATTAAAAACTAACCTTTTTAAAATACCATCTACAATAAATTTCTCATCAAAAATGATTTTTACTAAAATCCTACTCGACTCCTTCTACCCAAAAAAGTGTATAGGTACAACATACAACAAAACAGATCAAAGTTCAAAATTGTATAAAAACTACTGAAAAGTGTTCGAGAAGTTTTTACATTTTAACGACGTCAAAATAACGTTATAATAAATATTTGATGTAAATGTCAAGTTTCTGGTATTTTTAATATTCCAATTTATAATGATAAATGTTAGTAGTTTTTCTTTACACTAAAGAAAACTACAGAAAAAAATCGAAAAATAACCTGTTTAAAGTACCAACCTAAAATTAATTATCTTTCAGAAATCTTTTTACTCAAACTAACTACCTAACTCCTACTCATCATCTTCTACGTGAAAACTTGTAGGATTAATACATATTAATATACATATTATATAAAATATATATATATATATATATATATTATATAGGATACAGTCGGTAACCATGATAAGTTTATTAATGTCTTTTTCCAATTTATGACAATTTTTCGTTAAAATCGACAGTTTTCCGTTACATTTTTGAAAATTACTTGAAAAAAATAAATAATAATACCTCTTTAAAACAATAACTAGAACGGATTTCTTATCAGAAACCGCCATACTCAAAAACTCTTACTTTACTCTTTCTACCCATAAAAATGTGTATATATATATATAAAGAACAGACCATTATAACGTTTGTCTATAAGTTATTACCTACGATATAGACATGTCTGTCTTACCATTCAAAATAGATACTTAAAAGTTAAGACATTCTACGGGAAGTTGCAGTCAATATTTTAAGAAGTAAAAATTTGTCAAGGTGGATCTTAATAATGATAAATAATTCTATAGGTACGTATATAAACGTAATATTTTATAAGATTTAAAAATGTTCAAGTACTAGACGATTTACTTTATATTACTTTTTATAATATACCTAATCCAGTACGACTATTCATTTTCTAAAACCGTTTCAATAGTATAAATTATGATGGATTCTTTTTTACAATGTTTTTATAACACCACAAACACCTACTTGATTTTTTTTTAATCTCAAAAAAATTACTTGATTACCTAAATATTCATGCAATATATGATGCGATATTTTGGAAAAATCAAAGTCGGGAAAAGGTTTGTTTGTTCCTAATAGACTCCCTGTCGAAGAAATGACGTCCTTGAACATTTTCGAAGTATGCGCTGCAGCTGTACCTATTAGATACGTATTAGCAATCTACCCATTAGGTACGTATTAGGTACGTAGGTACTTTGTTTACAATATATAGGTAAATTCGTCAGAATTCAGAGGGTATTATAATTTAATTAATTATACGTGAAATCGTCGGATGCCACTCGAACGCCACTCGGAAATTACTTAAAATAATATATACCTACTTTGAATGCGTATCGAATTTGATTTATTTCGTTCCGTGTAACCATGGTGTATATAATATATAGGTACTCTGTCGGATGCTATACTATTGTGCCATGTACAATAAATATAAATGTCATATATAAATACACGTGTCCTGTACAAATTTGACAATATTTTTGTATATTTTTTTTAATGAAAAAAAATTCGCTATTCTCAGTTAAACACGTTTTTCTGCATTAAGCTTAACCTATTAAATACGAGGACGATCTTCATTACAAAAATATTATAAATAGAACAAAAACTACAGAGCTCCTGCGAGGCAAATTATTGACCAATTTATATTGAACTCGTCCGATTAAGTTTATATACCTACCTTTAGAAAAAATCAAGTTCAGATAAGTTAAAACTTTAAAAGTTAATATGTATATAAAAAATAACTGAACTTAATTAAAAATTAAACATAATTCTAAATATCCGGTCAGTAGAGGGTGGAAACATCTCACTCGAAGGGTAGGATACTACCGGTGGTGGATATATTAAATTTGTAAAAAAAAAAATGATAAATCATTTCTTTCGAAAAACAATTCTAAGCTCAAATTAGTGTAGTAACAAAATTAATATTGGTCAAAAAATATTTGGAAAATTAGTTTGTAAATATCGTTGAAAATGTTATCACATATATATAATAGTAATTATTACTCGCTATGCTCGGAATTTAAAATTTGAATTATCGATTAAATTTTCATAATTATATTTTGACGTTATGAGTTTAAAGTTCTTAAACAAATAAAACTATACAAGTACATGTCTATAAATTAATAAAAATGTCAGTTTTCTTACATAAATAGGTCAAATTTACCTCTAAAACTCTCTCTAGAATGATCGTTTCAAATGATACAAATCTTCCGTTTAATTTCGGTTTATTCATTATTATATATACAATATAACTCTTTCTGACTATCGTACACACCGAATGCATTTTTCTTTATATTTATACATGAAAACGTTAATGTAACATGAAATATAATTTACCTTGTATACCTACACAATATTATAATTTAATTCTATACAGATGACTATAAAGCAAAATATTCTTAAAAATTATAACAGAAAATAGTACCTACAGATAATATAATAACGCTTAAAAACCATTGTTTAACAATATATTTTACTGAATACATTATTTTAACGTTATAGTTTATATTAATTATTAATTTCCGGACCGGAAACGTCTTTAAAATATGTTGTTAAGACATTATTTTTCTTTCTGAAAATGTTTTAAAGAATTTTTTTCTTTTTTCCTCTGAAAGCAATCTTGGCCGTTTATTTTCATCAGGGTAACGTAAAATAGTTTTTAGTGATACACGTCAAAATCGTGATAACGTTATACAAACCATCCTAAAATAAAACTACAATAGCCAAAAGGTTCCATTTGTATCCAGAACGAACCTAAAAAGGAAATAATATACGAGTAGACGTATTCAAAAGAGTAGCCGGCCAGACGTACACAGATCGTGTCTTAGTTTGAGAACCCCTCCTTATCAGAAAACAAATACATAGTTGATAGCACATTGCCAGCGGCCAGTTTTCATTGCAGATGTCCCTATATTTTTCTTAACTTCGTAAAAAATACTTTTAAATATCTATTTAAATACCTACTAATACTTGTATTTGTATAAACAAAAGTGTTCAAAATTATATATATATATTATATATATATAATGAATATCTTTTATACATAATAGAACTTTTGTACATATACAATATTTAGTGTTTATTAATACTATTAAGTATATTTTTTATTAATATATTAAGAATATTTTAAAAGATATATTATATTTTATTTATATAAATACCAAAAATTAGGTGTCAATGTATATTTATTGAGACCGTAACTTAAAACGTACCTTTAGGCGAGTAATATGTTGTTGGGATCGATAATAAAAATAAATTTGCAGAATAGTAGAAATTATATTGATATAATTATTAATAAAATTATAATATTATTAATAGATTATGTTAGGTGACCAATAGATCGAGTGAGTGGAATTTAGTTATGGTGAATTTAATTAGAGAAGAAAAAGTGTGGAATGCGGTTAGAAAAATTAAAAATAAAGAAAGCAGTAGAACTAGATAGTGTACCAGTAGTAGTATGGAAAGTGTTATAAGAAGTTTGAGTACCTATAGTATATCTGATAAAGTTTTTTAATAAAGTACTAGTTGAGAGAAAAATTCCGGAGGAACAATTGTGTGATGGCAGTATTTAAAGGTAATGGAGATGTACTGGAATGTGGGCATTATACAGGGATAAAACTATAAAACTTGATTGAGTGACAACATGAAGATCTGCGGAAAGATAATAGATAAGAGGGTAAGAAATGAGATATTTTTTACAAGAAATCAGTTTAAGTTTATGTCTGTGAGGTCGAAAATAGAGCCAATATTTTGTATAAGACAGATAGTAGAGAAGTAGGTACTGAGAAAAGGAAGTTGCGTGTATGGTATTTCTTGATCTACGGGTAGAAAAGACGTATCAGAAGATTTCTAGAGAGATCTTGAAGCGGACATTAATAAAGAAAGAGTTACCAAAGGTGTACGTGAATGTAAATAAGGACATTTATGAAAGGGTGAATACAAGAGTGAAAAATTTGTGTAGAGAAACTGAGGATTTCAGAGTCCTGAGCCCTGAGAAAGTGAATGATATACTTTAAGAATGAGGGAGGGGGGCTCTTGAAGATAAAGATAAAGATATAAGGATTAGTTGGGGTAAAACAAAATATATATATACAGAGAGTATGATTTTGGAAAAAGAGAACATGAAGTGAATAGAAAAAGGCAAGTAATGACATTTATGGTGGAATTCAGTACTTGTAGAATTATTTAAATAAAATAAAAACTCAATTTCTAAAAAATAATTTGTTGTATTTCAACAAATATACGTATTTCGGAATCGATGTTTCCATCTTCAGTGTTAAACAACGACTCTCGTTAATATGAATCTTGATAAAATATAACGACAGTCGAAATTCGTATTTACGTTATATTATGCGTTGAAATAAAACAAATTGTTTTGTGGAAATTTGGTTTTTATACTGTATGCAAGTGATGACTAATGACGTTCAGCGGAGTTGAAGTAAGTGATGTCGAGAAGTTCCAAGTATTTATGATCCGACAGAAGAACGATGGTTTCAAGAATGATATGAAACACAGGTACTACAACTAAAACACTAGTACTACTACTAGTATATATACTATAATATAACTTTTAAAAATGAAATTTTGTAAAGTGTGTATACTTTCCCAAAATTATGTTAAAATAATATCAATATGACCTATATTTATATATATAAGAAAAAACTATACTATATATTCCGATAAACAGTCAATACAGAAAAAATGCAGCTGATATATGTATATATATATATATATATATAAAGACCTTTATAAAATATATTTTAATATATACTTATATAGGTAATATATTTCTATTGTATATAATATAATCTATTTCCAACACAAGCTCTGCTTACAGGAAATAGATATAACAATTTAATTTGTTTAATTTAATAAAAAATAAAATAAAAATAGATAATATATATATATATATATTGTATAATATACAATATATTATATATATTTATTATAGTAAAATACATTTTTAAATGACAAAATTGCATACAAAATCGTACGATTTTTTGGGGATTATTTTGATAGTTCGAGGTAGAACCAAACGCAGTAAGTTCAACGGCAACGTAATAACTGTGCGCCCACAAAACACTTCCTTGGAAACGTAAATAAGCAAATAAACCATTCGTATATATTTTCTCAGAAAATCGAGAAATTCGCTAAAAAAAAAATTGCACCTCATTTCATTAATTTCCTTCACTTTAGCGTCCCTCTCTTGGCCTGGGTCTGCAGTTTCGCCATACCCTTGCTATACGGGGCTCTGGTCCAAGGCTTTCTAAATAGAAAAAGTACGGACACATATCGAAGGTACGCAATCGGGTCGTACCGATGAATTTCTTTTTTTTTTTTTTTTTTAAAACCGTATTTTGAACATTTAATACCGTATGTACGATAAAATAAATTTCAAAATTTCAATCACTGTGTATAAAATACCAGTCGACACAGATAACAGGAACATTTTCCTGTTATCTGCATGTACCTATATTAACCACCACTCATATTGTATAACCCACGTCCATCTGTAGAAAAAAAAAATGTAAGTGTATATACCTACGACTAATTAATGGAATGGAATATTATTATATTATGATATTTTATACACTAATTGGTGTGATCGGATAGGAAGAAAAAACCGAACGCCAATCGAGGTCGATTCGATTTACTTTGTTTAATCGCGGTGCACTTCGAGTTTGCGTAAAAAAACCGGACTATAGCGGATAACGAGCTTGGGTGTACCGCTGTACATTATATTCTTTATAAAGATAATATAATATTCGAACGGCTATTTAGATATACATAATTACAACGTACGAATAAGCCGTGAAAATTAAAGTAAAAAAACCAAATAATATTTATACACCGCGATTGCCCACCTCTGTTGTAGGTATAGCCTGAACGATTTAGGTGTATTTTAATCTCTAGTCTCAATGTACCTACTATATACAATTATAAAATCACCGAGAGTTTGAGTTTTCTGTATATATATATAAATACTGGAGGTGGGTCGAACAGTTCAAAGTTCGAAAAATCGAACCGAACTTCAAGACTTCGGTTCGGGTTCGAAAGTCGAACTTAAGTTGTAAAAAGTCCTACCAAACCGAACACGAGTAGAAGTTCAAATTATTTTTTAAATATGAATTCGAGTTAGGTCGTCCAAAAAAAAAAAAAAGATTTTTTTCTTTTCGCTTATTTCTGAAGTGTGGTTTGAGTTCGAATTCGACATTAAACTAAAAGTTCAGTTCGATACTTACATTTTAAGTTCAACACACCTGAAATAACCAGCATAATATATAGATATCAAAATTTTTTATAGAAACTACAGTTTTAATTAGTATTATGCATATAGTATATTACAATATTATATATATTATCTCCTCCTCTATTTTATATTTTGAAAGCACCCTTACTCGCTACATTTATTGAAACCACTTCTTCTATTTTTCCCATTCGAGAACTGGTATGTGCACACCTATATATAAATAGTTGAATAAAAATAATTTAAAAAATAAAAAGCCAGTTATAATAATATATATATATATCCATGTACAATAATAATTTAAACAAATATTGTCAATTTATAACGAATACTAAAAAAACCGATGAGTAGGGGCCGGTGGGCTCGTTGGGTAGGATACCGGTGGTGAATATTATATTGCATTTGAAAACAATGATAAATAATTTTATTTCGATAAAACGATTCTGAGAGAAGCTTGGTGTATATAAGATGGGTATTACTATATTAACATTTATATGGCTAGTAAAAATTACGTCAACATAAATCTAATATAAAATAAATGTTTGGTGTAAATTTAAAGTTTCTGGAATTTTAATTTTTCAATTTATAATAATTTTCGGTCTTTTTTGTAGTCATAATTATTATATACAGTTTGGTAACCGCATAACTAGTATATTTGCTAATATCTAATTTATAACAAATTTTCGTGATATTCCCCTTATAAAAAGTATAGGTTTCGTTGCACTTTTGAAAATTACATGGAAAATCAAAAAATTACTTATATAATGTACCAACTAGAACGAATATGCTAAAAAAAAACCTATATACCAGAAAATTCTTACTTCACTCCTTCTGTCCGCAAAAGTGTGTATAAATATAAGCACAAAATTAAAACCAATGTTAAACCAATACATTAATCGCTACACCCAGAATGTAAGATGTAGAAAATATAATATCAATAAACCCACGAAAAATAAATATTTTTTATGAATACAAATAGTATACTCCGCGAACTCGATTATTTAGAGTTTCAAAGTCGAAAATGTTCAATTAAATTTGGAAAAAATATAAAGTTTCCGGTATGATCACACTCGTCCTTCGCTATAAATTAGAGAGATCAAGCAGTAAATGATAACGTTTTTTCAATATATTAGATATATATTAGATCAAATGACGTAAAACGTTTGAAAAAAAAAAGTCGATTTAATAGTAGGCATGTGGGTGTAATATTAGACGAAACCATTACCTTTACAAATTTTGACGTGAACATTTTAAAATAACGTACCAATACGCTTGAGATTTCATTAACAGATTGGTTGTTTGGATTTTTTGTTATCGTCGATGAATCTCTACATAGGTGTACATAATATAATATACTGGAAAACAAACGGTGGAAACTCCGGCCGAACCCCACGAAAGTCAATCGCGGTGACTGCGTCTCACCTAAATAACATAGAAACCGATAGGAAACTATACTCTCTCCACAAAAGTAATGCCTAGGGATGGTTCCGGGAGAGGAGTATAACTAATAACAATCGAAAAAAAAAAAAAATAGGAAACTATATAGCAGTAGAATTAGGTATATATCGTTCTGTGACCAGCCAATATGAAATAAGAAAACTGTACCTGTATATAATTGAGCTTGACATCAGGTCAGTCGGTCACAATATATAAATAAAACATTTGCAAAACAACCGTCGCATAAATCAAGACCCCGTGGATTTCACTCGTCAACAAACTCGCTGGCGACCACCAGGGAACCGCAACGGGCGTCCTCCGAACTTCCACCTTGGCCCCAAGCCTACAAGAATACTGTGCTCCGCTATGGGATGGCAGCCATCACTGTGATTTCTGTGACGTGTACAATCGCAGGGACCGTCTCGAACATAATGTATAATTAATATCCATGTTGGTTTCCATTACTGTATAGTCAGTATATATAAATCCCCGCACACAGGTAGGAGCAACGAGTTAGGGTAAATGGGAATTATCGATAATAGCGCCCAACACACCCAATCCGTGAGGATGGACTAGAATCGCCGACACTTGAATCCAGATAGGTAATAGTCATTCCTTAAACAGAGCCAAGGAACTAGGAACTATAGGAGACTAGAAAACGAAACCCGGATCCCTGGCAGGACGAATGCACGTGGAATAAACCGGGACAAGCGTAAGCATCCCTCTACCTGGAATGGACCACGCATTAATTGGACAAGATTAAACCGAATTCGAACAGGGCAAGGACGGTGCAACGAATTAATGATGCATGAATGAAAATTTAGCGAATGTAGGGCAGAAGTGCAGTCGATGCAGCACATGGTTGAAAACTGCCAATCAAGAAAATATAACGGTAATCCAGAAAACGTCTTCAAAGTAACCTCTAACAAAACTTAATAATTTAATCAAAAAAATACATTACAAACAATACGTTATTATTTACAATAAAATGTATACTTATATCTTTATTATTTTTACCAGTCTCAAAATTCTATCTATATAAATGTATATCATGTTATCAATTGTGTTTGTTTTTATAATGTATAAGTCAAACGAATAAAATAAATAAATAAACTTGAAATTAACCTAAAAAGCAAAAAAGATTTGTAAAGGATTCACTTTGATCGTAGGTATTTACAGAATGATATTACATGGATGGTAAGTTTATGGTAAAATCCAGTATTTCGTATATTCTTTCGATAATAAAATATCTGTTAATGTATTTTTTTATTATTATTATTATTTTTTTTTAATATTTAAGTCAATCTAAATATTCTAAGCTAAAATTTGGTCTTGTATTTATAATATAATATAGAAGATAAACATTAAATTGTGATATTTAATAATTCAGCATTAGGTATAGCATATTGTAAATTCAAAATTGTATAATGAAAAAATTATGCTTTTGAATTAAATATTGGACACATATATTTACGATAGTTATCGTTATTTTCGGACAAAAAATGAATATCAGCCGATGAACTTCTGTATATGTACCGAAAGAAACCATGATTTAGAGACCCCGAGGAAAAAATATCCTTAAGAAGAGCTAAACGATTATGGGACAGGTGTAATACAATGATAATACATAGATGGTGCCTAACGGAATTCAAAAGATGAAAAAAAAAGGAAGAAATTAATATAACACAATATTCATTATTAATTACCAAAGTAGTAATTTTATAACTAAACTGTTCGAAAAGTTTTCGTACAGTATTATACTATATTATAGATAAAAAGTACCTACGAAAAGTTTTAATTTTTCTTTCATTCGTTCCGGAAAACCCGTACTTTGTCACGGACGACCAGAGTATTTTACAATTTATATTATATTATATTATACATTTCAACAAGATAGTTTTGATATTCAATGAATTCCTCCACTTCGGGTAAAACATTTCGTAAACTTTCAAAATACGAACGTACCAACTTAGTCGAAATATTATATGTAAATAAGAAAAGGAAAATCTTTTATCAAAAACTGTTCATTCAAATAGTTTTGAAAATTATATATCGACATAGGTACGTTATTATTACATCATACACAAAGTTATGTTCAAAATTCATCTCAGGTGGAAAAATTGTAGTTTTATTATTATTTATAATCGGTGAAAAATACATACCTACTTATATAAATATATATTTTTTTTTTTCAGGATTACAATGTACCTACCTATAATCCGCAATCACATATTCTGGATCATACATCAATGAACAATGGAATATTTTAGGCTTTTTACTCTTTTTTTTTTTTTTTAGTGAGCTGATATTATTAAATCATATGTTTATCATAGAACATAATATTATCAAAATCCACGCCTTGATTGTTGATTTTTTTTCAAATATCTCATATTATAATATATTATAATTTATAAGTAGGTAGATATATAATATTATACCTCGTACCCAGACCGACTTGCTATTGAAATTTAGAATTATGCAAGTGCGTGCACTTAAGAAAATAGAAATCACGTTAAAATTATTCGAAAAAATATTGTGCTCTTATAGTGTATGAACAAATTATCAATTAACCCAAATTGTTTTTACACATTCATTGCACTACTGCAGCAAAAACATTATGCAAACCTAATGTTTCTCCAAAACGATTTGCTCAGCTGTGGGCTATTTAGAAAGGTATCTAGAAAGACTAAACTATATATATATATATATATATATATATATATATATAAATATATACACTATATATTATACATACAGTATATATTATATTATATTATAGCCTATATTTGTACTGTTGAAATGCAATAATATTTTCTTTGAAAATCGAAAACGTTTACGCAAATGCACTCGAATAGAATTTATTATTATAACGTGGGTACCTACGCACATATTTGCACTATACCAGATACCTGTTATAAACCATAAGTACCCATTCTTCAATACGAAATATAGGTATTTACCAACATTCCAAGGATTTTATTTTAATAGAATTTAAATATTATAATAATGTCAACATAGAAATATATAACGATCATTTAAGTATACCTAAGTATTATATTAATATATAATATGGTAATATAGGTATAGTTACTATTTCATTATTATTATATATATATATATATATACCTATTCGTACATATATAACAATTTAATATTATATATTGAATATACCCACCGGCTGAATTATAGGTATATTGCGTTAGTTTCGTAAATAAACGAATTTGAATATCTCGTGCATATTTAAACTGGTATAATGTCAAGGAAAACGATAGATTCGTATTAATTCGTTCACTGCTGCAGTAAAATGTATGCGTACGAGAAGATCTAGTAATATACCTAATATAAATATTTTTTTAGGTTTTTTTATTTTTGGGTGGGTAGGTGGAGGAGCGTGGAAGGGATACACGCTAAATGTAAAAAAATCATCGTAAAATATTCACATCTGACCGTATAATATACCTAAACAACTATATGAATATTAAATAATATTATAATACATACTGGCTGCACACGACTAATATATTATATAAAAGATCTAATAAAATCAATTACTTTTCATGGCGATCATTAAGTTAATTACTTATAAATATACAGTAGCCTTCATTAGTAACGCATAATATAATATTATTATAACGACGAGAAAACTGTTGAAAATTATAACCGTCTTTTTGAACCCGAACGAATATACATATTATATTATTACCATTATTACGTAAAATGTATAAGCGTATACCGATATGCCGTGATAATAATATATTGATATAGTCGTTGGGAAAACGCTTAATCAAAAACACTCTAAAGGTTAACAGAAAATGTGATAACAGGAGGTTATACGAGTTATAATTATCACAGATAGGCGTGTATCGTGGAACAAACGAGTGGAAAATCGATTTTTTTTTTCCTATACACAATACCCTTTTTTGCTTATCAAGGACACCCGGACGGGGGGGGGGAAGCACAAGAACAATTTTTTCCCCGGCTCTTCCACGACTGACTCGAGGAAACATTGTGTCCTGAGAAAATCCTTTCGAGAACCCTTTCATTGTCGAAGCTCGCGATGATAATATATAGTGAAAATAAGAAAACGTCATGACGTATAAAAGAACGTAAGACTACGTTATCGTAAAAGATTATCTGCGGGACGAATTTGATGTTTAAAAAAGCATTATTTTTTATTTTTTTCTAGATATCTATCTGCGCGCACGAGTAGGTATAATATAAAAGTCATCCGATTTCGTTGTATTGTTCGGCGCTGGTATGATATATAGCAATACCTAATATCATACATAATACATAGTACGTAATTTTATATAATAAAATGTACAAAGGCCTTTATAAAGTTTAAAGTATGATATTTTCCGCGGTTATATTATTAACAACACTACGTTATCCTATAATATCGCGTAATATACTCTGGATGTCAAACTGAAAAATATGAATAATATTTACTCGCCACCTGCTGAACACATAACAGGTGTCATATTGTGTCATTCACGAAAATTATGGTGAACTCACGTTGGTATATGTATACGTCTGGTAGAGATACGTACATGCACGGTGTAGGCAATAGATTTTAACCCCCCCCCCCTATTTCGTGGTGTATTGCAGCGCGGAAAGTAAATCGATTTTTTTATATCACATAATATTATTACTATTATAGTACTTATATAGAAAAACCCAAGAGGAAAAATTGTCTCCCCCCCCCCCCGGCACCACTGTTAAACGAACCCAAATGTATATTTATTTTAAAATATTATAAAATAAACTATAAAACATTCGATTTTTTTTTACTCATTTTTACTGTGGCAGGAGGTGTTTTAACTCTAAAATAGGGTTGCCAAACGTCCCGGTGTCCAAACGAGCCTTAGACGGTCGATTGTCCCGGAATCAAACTTCAACGTTTAATATTGAAATTTTTCTATTTTTACTAGAGAAAAATATTTTAAAATAATATAATATAATATAATTATAGTCAATCGACTAAAATACATATATCTATATCCACTATCCATATAGAAAGGTAGGTATGGGTATTATACACCGCACTTACTCTCCAAAATATACGGTTATTACTTGGAAGTTGGAATTATACAAAAAAAAAAAAAATTTAACAACTTTTATAAATTAAATTTGCAATGTTAATAAGAAGTGTTCTAAATAATTTTTCAAATAGTTTAAAATACTCGAAAAATTTTATTGAGCTATATTGCTAATCTCTGTGGTTCTATTTAAAAATAAAAAAAAATAAAATACTTGAAAAATTGTTTGCAAAAACACTCGCGAAAATCATTGGTTATTACTTATCAGCTTTTATATACATTTTAATGAAATTATTATAAAAGTAATATAGAAGGAAGTCGAATTTTCTTTTACTTAGTCTGATTCAAATACAGCAAAAGGAGACGTATTCTCATTGATGAATAGTATGTATATAGTATGGACTATTCGGAAGTTACGGATTTTACATTTGACATAACTACATTAGTACGGTAGTCACCAATTGGTAGAGGCTCCATTAATAATAATCAAACCGAGTTTTGACAACTATATCCAATTTTTGAAATAAAGCTTTTTAATAAATTAATTAAAAAATACCATCCTCAATAACTTTTTTGACCAAATAGTCTATCGGAATATGAAAATCAAGTCTTCAGGTTGAAAAGTTGTTAACAAAAGAAACATTACATTTTATATAGGATAAATCAAGAAAAATTGTTAAGTATGGACGATGGCACTTTTGCTTAAAAATATAATATAATTTATTTTTTGTCCCGCTTTTTTTCAAAATAAAATATGGTAACTTTACTCCAAAACCACATGAACCGGTCATTTCGTAGACACGTTTTTACTCCTAAAATTATTTGGTGTGTCCTCTTAATGAAAATGGTTCTAACCTTTTGGAGACGCTCGGTAACCTCATGTTCAAACCTTTTGAAATTAAAAATATTAAGGTAAACCTATATTTAATATAATATTATACTTGTGATATATATAGGTACCAAATATTAAGTATAGATAAATTGATACTACTTATACACTGGAAACATGTAATAATTATAATGTAGGAAGTTGGAAGCACTGCCAACTTTCTGTATATAATATGATATCATATCATAATGGGCTCTGAGCTTACTCCTTGTCACGACTATGTTTGGGCAAGAAGTATGTATGTATGTTCCATTATGTTATGTTTTATGTACCCATATAATTTTTGTTAATGCAGTATGCACCTTATTTAATAAATTAAAAAGTAATTTCTTACTTATTATAAATAATAAGTTTTATCAATAACGACCATGCCTAAAACAATTTGATATTCTAATATAATAATTAACTACACACTTCTCTAACTTAAAAGAGAAAATTAGAATTTGAATAACGGGAAATAATAACTATATATAGACAAGAAGTAAAAAAAAATCAATGGGAGATATATATTACCTCCCTAATCTCCCCCCTAAATACACCACAATAATATATATATAGGACATAGGTATTAGGTATATATAAAACTTAGCCCGCGGGCCATATATTATATTATTATATTCGCGAATATAATAATATGTTCAGTGTTCATTTGTCGATCGAATCAATCTTTTTCTTCAAAATATATCTCCGTTGCGTGTTATATTAGATATACACTTGGAATCAGGCCATTTTTATTATATTATATTATAGTCAAGCAATAATGTAGACTTGCTGGATGTCCTCTAAAAAAAATGTATGAAATATCTACGATTAATTATTATCAACATACTAAAAATAAAAATAAATTGCCGGCATTTTCATAACATTTTTATTTTTATCGCTCTTAGTGTTATTAAATAGTTATAGGTACCTTTACGTTTATTACAGGTTGAGGGGAATACAAGTGTGTATAATTAAAAATGTTATAGTCTAAACGAATTAAAATATTAAGGTATAATATAATATATGTATAATTTTGGTCATTAGGTATTATATATATATAGTTGTTAATTATAAAATTAGGTATATGTTATATATAATATATATAGATGTCATGCAAAATAAAATACCAAAATTAATTTCATAACCTAAACTAATGAAATTCGAATTCAATTTGGAAAGATATGAAATTTTATTTTTTTTATTATTACGAAAGTTTTGTAAATTATTATTATATTAATCTTTATTTTCTTTATATATTTTCAATTTAAGTGGACATATATTTAAACCATTTTTACATAGCTTTAATTTTTAATATTACACTTATAATAATATACAATATATTTTTAATTCCTAATGCGTATAGGTAAATAGCGAGTAATTAGTATAAATGAATTATAATTTATAGTATATAAATAAAATATAAAAACCCAAGTTCTACAAAACAAATCGTTTTATTACAACAAATACGTGTTTCGGAACGATTCGTCACGAGCTGAAGTCGTCGTTTGACACTGCAGAAGATGGAAACATCGTTTTCGAAATATACATTTGTTGCAATAAAACGAATTATTTTGTAGAACTTGGATTTTTATATTTTATTTAAATAATTCTTTAAGTTACTCAATTCCACTAAGAATATTATTATATACACATATATACTAAATATGCATAGGTAAGCTCGCGAATAGTGATTTCATGCTAAACTCAAAAATAAGTTCTGAAAATGATATTCAAGACAATCGATTGAGTACATACATAATTAGTAGTGTTTGAAGTCTAAAATATTTCACTGGATATCGTGAAATATTGATTTTTTATTTTTTTTTACTTATTTGGTTACATTGTCTAAAAACTAAACTTCCCGCTAATTTAGAAAATAACTATTTTCATCTTTCAATGTGTTACGCTATGTCGCTATCACACTTTAAGTGATTTTTATTCTTCACTCTTCAGTAAATAATGAAGTAGTTACATTGTGTTTTTATTTATATATATTTTTTTTTAATGTAAATTTTGTATAATAGGCAAACACAGTGGCAAAATTCACAAAACACGGAAGTTATCAAAGGTAATAAAACGATCGCAAAAAAAGATGCCCAATTATTGTAATTAGAGTACTGTAAAAAATGCAACCTGGCAAAAAAATCACAGACTGATAGAAAAAAATATTACAAAAGACAAATGTTTTTTCGATATTATTAAATAAAAGATTTCCAATTTATTGATAAATTACATAATATAAATAATATTATAAATGTTAAAATATACAATTAAATGAAAAACTTAAAATAAAAAATGAAATATTAAATTCAATATTTGTATATACTTATTTATTTTACAAGAAAATTAATAAATGATAAAAAAAAAATGTTAATATTTCACTGTTTTGAAATATTTCAAAATTGTATATTTCATGGAATTTTCAAACACTGATAATATGTATATTTTGTATATAAGTACCTATTGTATAGCAAATGTTCGGGTAAAAGTATATAACTCATTAATGCGGTGCTGCTGCAGTCGATAAAATACGATTGCGTACGATAATATATCTACATTTATTGAGAATACGATTGCGTACGGTTTTCAATGCATCATCACAGAAGGTGAACAACGTATACGCGATCGTATCCTTAAAATGTGTAGGATTGCGGTTACGGGAGAGGCTTGGGTTAGAATTTTTTTTTTTTTTTAAGGTTTGAAACCGGTTTGTGGCTAACAAAGGTGGCCGTTAACTAGTTGAAAAGTTAAAGCTCAATTAGTTAATTAACCATGCCATTAAAACTAATTAGATAACAGTTTATTAAAGTTATAACTGTATATAGGTAGATTTTACGGTTCATTTTTATTATATAATCGTCCCATTAATATTATAACATCATTTGGCCGAATTCGGTCCTTGCTTAAAAATAGGTTTAATTTTAAGCATCTCCCTTACTGTCATTAGGTAGAAATTTAAAAAAAATTTACGATTTTTAAAATAATATTAATAATATTATATACTTATATATATTTTGTCAGTGTCGTCCGGCACATTTTACTCATTTACCTCAATATTGTCATTGATTATAAATGGTATAATTCAGTGGTGGCAAAATTTTTCTTGCATGGGCCGTATCCAAAAAAAAAAAAAATTTCATCGTGAGCCAAAGATCTGAGTGTAGCTAGAAACAAATTTTGGAAGTAATGAATTATTTTGAAATTTTGACTAGGTAACCTGTTTTAAGATTCTGAGCGAAATGAGGACTGTATTGCGGTTAATAGTGGTGTCATTTAAGGGGGGGGGAAACATTTACCACTTTTTAATTTTGAAACGCTTATACTAGGTCGATCGTTGGGAATATAATAATCCGCTTGGTTTTATTAGCAAAATACAAAAATAAATTGATAACTTTTTTTTATGCTTATTAAGGTTTTCAAGAAAGTATTTCACAAAAGATAGGTATATAGATATATATTTTATATAGTTTTGTCTCTCAGGCCTTACAAATATTAACTAACTTACAATATTCATTTCGAGTACCAATTTTTGCATTTACAGCTACATTTGACTTACTGGGTTTGAGTGTCAATTAGTGGTACTCATTTTTTTCATGAATTCAATGACTGAACTAGGTATTCTATTTGGTAAGTAAAATGACCATAGCGGGAGAAGCAAATCTACTACATATTGATACTCAAGATGTCAGATAGCATTTATTAAAAATGAGCTCGGCAGACAACTTGTTAAGGAGGTTATTTTTTTTATTTTACCTATAATTTTCTCATATTTAAAAAAAAAATCTACCTTTTATAAAGAAAAATTATAAATTGAGTTATGATGGAGGCCGATTCATTTTTAACAATATACCGAAATTTGCTCAGAATCGTTTTCCGAATGTAATGATTTATCTTTGCTTTCAAACTTAAAATTATAATAATAATACAATATGCCGTCCGAGGAAAAGAAGAAACACATAATCTATAGATAACTTCTTCGGGCCGTATAATATTTAGTTGGTGGCTATTATTGAAAATTAAATTTACGATTTAAACGAATTAAAATTAAAAGTATATGATCAAATATTTTTCGGAAAAATTCCCCGCAGTATTAAAGTAGGTATAACTGTGATTCACAAGTCTCTTCGTTAATCATTTTTTTTTAACAAAATTCAAATAAAAAAATACTCTAAGAAAACGAGACGAAATGATGAAAAATTTAAATAGGTACTATTTAAAAATCGAATTAATTTCAAACCACTATAAGCAATAATATTATATATATATATAATATCTATGTATATATAGACGTATATTTGTGGGCATACCTTTTGGCATTAGAACTTGTCTTATAAATTATGTATAGGTAGTTCTCTAATGGCCAAAACACCAGTTTTGCATTTTTTTCAACGTTTTCTACGATGTCTAATTTTGTCTCGGTTATAATAATATATAAATATATATATACATATACACATATACATATACACTATACATATACACTATACACGAATGTTTTTTTTTTCTATAATAATCCTATACCTCCTATACCTGCAACCCGTTTCCCGTACAGGTATACGCGCATTACACGGCGGCGCGTATATGCAGGAAAACTGGTTTTATAATTAAAAAATCTGTTCGATTTAACGTATTTGAAAAAATAATAATAAAAATAATAAAAAAAAAATGATATAAAAAAAAAAAAAACCCATTATAGGAGCCAAAACGCATTAAAAATAAATTAAACACATTTTTCAACGTGTATAAGTATACACCAAAATATAATATAAATAATATTTTACCGCGGTATTAATGTTATATTTTAATATAATATATATATATATATATATATATATATATGTACGCGTACAGAACAAGTAAAAATAACATGCCGTTTGTATATTATCCCCTGTTGGTCCATTATTTATCAATAGAGACTTATATTACGCTGCACTAAAACGTGAAAATATGCCCTCAAAAATGGTCAAAAAATCATTTATTTCCAAATGAAAATCAAACGAATTTTCTATAATATAAATAATAATACAAATATTTTCTTCGACTATTATCTTGGTATATTATTACGAGAATCAGCAGCGTTGTTTATAGCGTTTTCAAATATACCATGTAGAGTCATGAGTGTAAATTTTTTTAGATTTGATAGAAATAATGCGTTAAAAAAAATTGGAAAAATAGACTATAGGGCTGTGATCTTCAACCTGGGAGGAGTTTAAGTACTGCAGCACAGAGAAGAATATAATGTGTGCAAATTTCGAAAATTCTATTAAATAATTTATAATGTTATTTTATTCAGCTATTATTTTAATGTATATATTTTTACAAACTAGTTTAAAATAGTTTTTAATATACTATTTTTTGGGCTCAAAGTGTAAGGGGGAACTAACTGTTGGTAAAAAGGAGGTATCAAGTATAAAATATTGAAGACCACTGCAATAGGGGGACGTGACATCCTCATCACCCCCGCCCGTAAGCCCCCCTGTCGAGATTAGGTCGTCCAAAAGTATGAAATGTCTATGTTTATGTGCCGATTTCTAGCTATATACAGGTTGTATGACGTAAGTAGTAAGTAGAACTAGTAGAAGTAGTAGTAACTAGTAGTAGTATATATATATATATATATCAATTTATTTCAATATATATTAACCGAAAAATATAAAATGTATTTTTTTTTTTTTATCAAAATTCATTGACATTTACTTAAAATTTTACGAAAAATGTTAACCGAATTTATGTATTGTTATAAAACGACCAACGCATGCGATAAAATATGAAATGTGCCATTAAAATCGTAAAATAAATCCTCGAAAATATTAAAATGTCAAAAATAAAATACGCACTAAAAAAAAAAAAAAAATGTGTACTCTTAATTTTATCATCACACGAAACGCAACACTTGGCACAGCACATCTGCACATCACACAAATCAACCGGAACAAAATATGCAAACTCGTAGAAATCCGGGCTCTATTTATCGATTAGGTATTATTATTTATTATTATCGGATTGTTATTGTAATAATTAAATAATGAGACTAGTTCACATCGGTAATTACAAAATAGCGTATTTACATAATATCATATTATACTCCATACTCGTATTTAGAAATTCTTAGAGGAATATTATTTTTTAATTTTTTTATTTAAACCTATAATTTTCTTCTTTTCGGAAATTTAAATATATTAGATGTGTGTTAATATTGTGTAGGTATACACCTATAATATAGAGAAAAATACTGGAAAATATATATGCCTCAAATTAGAAAAAGAACCACAAAAATGCGTGATAAAAGTCGGTGCCCGCGTAAAATTATTAAATGGCCATTATTTTTAATGCACATCAACAACCGTACCCATAAACGTTTGGCGATTAATTTAGATATCTGTGGTCATTTAGATATCTCTGCAGTCGAGTATTATTAAAATCTTAATTTTCCTTCAATAAATTTAAAATATAATGTTATTAAAAAATATGCACATTGTGATTATGGCTATGGAGGGGGTATATACCTACATTTTTTCCGTGGGAGTATTGCCATCCCTGAAATAATCTCTGGTTAGAACGGTTCTACCTTATCTATCGTGCCTAAGTCGACAGTGGTAAGCCGGGGGGGAGGGGTGTTTAACACCCTCCCCCCCCCATTTCCTTTTTTTCATACGTTTTAACCTAATAAATGTATATTATAATTTACACTTTTTTATTTTGATTTTTACATTTTAACCTGGTCCTTGAATAGTCCAATAAGAGTATGAGTATTGAGCAATAAACCTAACAAAAAAAAAAAAATGTAAAAACTTATAGTTTAAATGTTTAACTTATACTTAAACCTATTGCCCCTCCCCCCATGTCAGTACATAATTCTTATAAAACTAACGTGTATAGGTAGTATATTATAATTTATAATATAATTCATCGACTATTATACGCGTATAAAATAGTGTACGTACCTATTGTAAAATAAAATACTCGTTGTACTGTATTGTAGTCAATTAGATAATCTCTTTTTCGTTAGATCAACTGTTATTTAGATCCCTATGTCGAGTAGATCTCTTTTAGTTGGGTCAGTTAGATCTACAAAATATACGGAGGGGATCTAAATGGTCGAATATCTAGATGACCTTTTATGAAATAAATTGTGTATAAATTCAAAATGTGAATGGGCGGGTGGGTATGTTCTCGTCAAACAAACGGACAATCTATATGCAGCTGTATACAATATATACAATATATTATTATAACGAGCACGTACAAAATATATTATACGGTACGACGGTGAATCGAGAGAACGGACCGTAAAAAAATCGTTTTAAAACACGACTGTGATTTGAGAGCGGTGGGGGAGATCATCGAGGTCCATCTCTTTAACGTCTCTGAAATTTCACCGAAGATGGGATTTCCGAAAACTCGTCTAATCGACATCACAACACACGTGATTTTATTGTGATATATTATAATGTAGAGCGAATAATACTATAGATGACAACACGGGAAACTCCCGTGTTAAAATTTTGTGACAGAATTTCCTCCAAAATCAGTGTGATCAGATATAAAAATCATATTATATCGTATACGCGTAACTGTACACGATATAATTTTATGATAATCACCGCGGCCTTCATTGTTGGTATAGATAGGTACTTCAAATATTTCTTCATTATTATTAGCATGATATTATGCCGAATTCTGAGTAGCATCTAGTATTTCACCATTTAAAATTTAGTGCCCATTTACCGGGTATATTTACTTTAATAATCGATGGACGGTAAGTAGGTATTAATACGATTATTTAGTAGCGAGGTAAGTCTATCAAACACATATTATATTATTTAACCTATTATTCGTTTTAATATTTATGATACGGAAACTTCTTAGGTAAAATTTCGTGTTTATATTCAGCAGCACCGATTTTGAAGGCGAATCGGTCTCGTTTCTCGCCCATACGACTTTCCCCCATATTGTCACATCCATGGGTGCGTTCAAATATTCGGAGTTATAGTAGAGTAGTAGGTTGGGTAAAGTAGATAAGAATAAAGTAGCATTTAATCACAGAACAAATTGATATTCGAATAATGATAAGATCTTATCATAATAAGATTTAATTTAATATTAATATTATATAATTCATTAGGAATGAAAACTTCTTGTTCTTGGTTTTTGAACTCTACTGTCACTTGCATGATGAAAAAGACTGAAAATGCATGAAAAAGTAAAAACAATATCTTTCGTCATGGGCGGGAATATAAATAAAAATTACTTGTTATCATATGATAAAAATAATTATCAGTAGAGTTGAAAAAACGTAGCGATTTCTTTTGGGTAACAAGAGTTAACTCTAGTGAACAACACTATAGGTTTTCGAACGGTAACCTTAGAGTTAACATTAGAGAGTTAAGTTTTCGAACGCACCTTACGGTATTTGTAGTAATAGGAAAAAAAGCCAAGGAAAAAAAAGACAAATTATTTTAGTTCGGATTTTATACATAATACAACAAAATAATGATAACTAGGTATTTTTATTAATTTCTCATAATATAATGGGTAATCACAGATAATATTAATATTACAATATTATAATATGTGTTAATGGTCAGTTACTAATTCTATGGTAATAATTTCATTATATTTATTATTTTGTATTAGTGTATATTATCTTTAGATTCTGATTATTATTCATGTATACTAAAGTATTCCAGATTTTTTTATTTAAAAAATTTGAACAGCAATTTCACATCCATACACTTTTACTAGGACTTTTTTAATATAAAGAATTTGAGAATTAAGATTGTAAAGATTATTATTGACTGTAAGCCCTGTACCATATTATTATATCTGTGATTATTGAAAATTATTTACATTTAACATGACGACAAATACAATGAAAAATACCTAGTTATCATTATTTTGTTATCATTATGTATGAAATCCCAACTAAAACAGTTTGTCTTTTTTTTCCCCCAGATTCGGGTATTTGTATTAGGGTCGTCCGGGATTTCCGGTAAAAATCTACACGGCCCGAGAACGGGAACCGGCCGGCGTCTGTGGTAACGCCGCCTGCAGTCCGGACAGCGGTGTATACGCCAAACATGGCCGTCGGCCCGTAACCATACGTGTAGCACGCACGCACGCACACGTCGTACACGCACACGGGGAAGCGCGCGGCGCACACTCTCTATATATTATACCGCGGCGGCGGCGGCGGCTGGTGTACGAGAGCGTGCGCGCGCAACTCCGCCGGTGATGACCGGTTACCGCGCCGCGCGGCGACGACGTTGTCGGGCCGTTCGCTGGTATGTCTGGCGTACACACACACACACGCTACGAGTTCTCTCGTGACGTTCGTTTTTCTCTGTCGCTCGGCCTGCGCGTCACTATCGCTATCTCTCGCCGTCCGCACACGCCCCGGCCGGTGTACGCGCGCATAGTATTACGCGCCGTGCCGTCGAAATCCCGTAGGTTTTATGGGAAAACGAGAGAGAGAAAAAACAACACTTTACAAAACCTGCACAGTGTGTTTTCGAACAACTACATATATATAATATATAAATATGGGCGTAGTAATATAAACGTTTTGAGGTCTTGGAAACTTTAAAAATCAAAAAATTTACTTGATTTCATCACACATATCTGAAAATCGCGTACGATTTGCCCGCGTGCCAACATGCCAACAATGTTTTAGACTCTCAAATACCGTTAATTTCTTCGCTAAACATTCGTAATAAAATAGCATTTTTTTTTTTTTTTTCTTTGTTGTTTAACGCCGCACACGCTACAATTATTATTATAATAGGCTTATATTGCTCATTTCTAACCTACAACAGTAACGAAAATTATGCCCAGTATAATCCTACATGTTATTATTAGCATTGTAGATTTTGAAGAATCTAATAACAATGGTTTTACGATATTACGATGTTTATTTTAAATATTCCGAGTGGAACACGGTATGAATTTCTCATTGTTTTTCAATTAAGTTTTTTTTTTTCCTTTTTCCTTTCTCCGAAAACAACTTTTGATCGTTGATTATAGAAAAACTACGCAAAGAACGGGATATTTCTCCGTAATACCGAAAATGTTTACAAACTTATTTTTGACCAATATAAAATGTATTAGCGCACCCACGTTTTAACTTTTAAGCTAATAACGAATCTATATATGTATATATAAAAAAAAGAAAATATAGGCTGCGAATTTTTAAAACGCTCTACTAAACAATTATCAAATATAATAATACAATATTATATAATATGGCTTATGAGCCATCATAATAATTAGGGTTAAAATGTTAACGATTTTGCATGTTTTTTTAGGTTACCGTATTGCCTGCATTCTTGGATAGAGATTTGTTTCACAATGCCTATATTCATCAATATTTCATTTTTCATATAATATTTGCATATTTTCCGATTTATATTTATAAGTTTATATATAAGTAATATTTATAATAATAATATTATATTAATATTTATTTTATTAACTGAACCTAAATCTTAGTTTGGTTATTTGTATTTTATATAGATTATAAATAAACAATTGCTTATTTATTGTCAGAAATTCGATACCAATAAAATTGCTATATTATGAAGTACCTATACTTAAATGGAATGTTCGTTAAAGTTAATTAAATATATTTCAAATTATAATGTAGGTACTTTTATCATATTTCATAACAATTATAAATGAATATTATGAGCATAAATTGTAATTATTTTTATTTATTTATTTATTTAAATACTATTTACAAATAAATTTATTTCTATATTTAATGCATATTTAGCATTCTAACACTATAATTATAATATATATATAGCCTATAGGTATTGAATATATATATATATAACGACCAGTAAACAATATAAAGCTGGACACTCAACTATCTTTGTAACTTGGTAAATTAATAGTGAAAATTCGATACCCATAAATAAAAACAATGAACTTATGGCTAGATTAAAAGTTATAATTTGAACGTTTTCTATTCAAGTATAAAGTGTTATTTCTACAATGTTAAATATAAGGACGTTATGGTTATAATTATATATATACATATATAAATATATCAAAACTAATTAAGATAAAAATTAAAAGTTAATATGTATCTACTTAAAAAAAATTATTATAACTTGACTTATAATTAAATTTGATATTTCTTAACGCCTTATTAATGCACTATATTATGCCTACTGTCAGTTAAAACACACACAGCACTGCAGTCTGCACATATAATAGTATAATATATGTATACATGCATAGGTGTAGGTATACACAATATAATAATGATGTTGTGTACCTGTAATATATTCGAGAAAAAAAATTCGAATTTTAAAAATGTAATTATATTGTGTATTTAAACAGTTACAGTTTTTATATATATATAGGTAATAGGTATAGGTATTTAAATATTCATTCTATTATTACTATCAAAGAATTGTGTTTGAGATATTAGAATATAGCATATTTTATTAAATATTTTTAATTTGGATATCTGTGTTTGATTTTACTTTCTATTTTTTTTTTTAACGAAATATTATTATTATCATATACAGCGTTATATAGCTACAATAGAAAATTATAATAAGTATATGTATTTAAATACGTTTTCATGGTATATTTGAACTTTATGTACATAAATACAATTACTTTTTCCACTAACAATAAGTATGTATCATAATATATTGGTAATACGTATATACCTCCTCCTATATTATGTATAATCTAAATACTATTTTAAGGCTATACAGAGTGTTCAAAAAGTATATATCAAAAACCCATGTATTTTATCATTTATGTACATAATAACGTTCGATACTTTTTTAACACCCTGTAACATGTAATATCTGTATTTGTATGATATACTTGTATATTGTAATACTTTTTAAGTATCTTTTTACAACCACTGATACACACATACACCAATTTAGATAAGGACAAATATTGCAGTAGGTATATATGCCTGTCAAGTAAATACTATAAGTACTTATATATAATACTTATATCTCGTATATAATATATACGAGCATGAAATTTATTTTTCCAAGACACCTCCTCACGCCCTGCAATTCATACGTAATATGATAATATTATTTGTATATTTTATATATTATTCCATTTAATATACGAGTAATATCGCCAATTATTGACCAAATACAATATAATATATAAATAATTTAATTTCAATGTGTCCAAATAATACTTTACATTTTTACGAAACGTTAAAACGTTTACTATATTTTTAACTCGATGATTTTTACTTTTTTTTAACAGCTACAGAAACAATATATGTATATTATATAATATTACACATAGAACATATTGTACATACATAATATTATATAGGTGTACGATACAAAAAATGTTTTTTTTAAATTTATTTTATGGGTATACTTGTAATCTATTGAATATTAAACCAATAATTATAAGAATTTTAATTTTTGATTAAAGGTGCTTGGTTATGTCTCCAATTCGATAATGATTTTTATTGTAGTTTCTAGCACTCGTTTCTCTCTTCTATAGACAGGAAAATATGTTTATAAACATAATATAATATTAATAAACTATTTAATATTCGATATTTATATACATCAAAATATTCCTAGTGGAAATATGAAGTTGAGATAATATAAGTTAATAATAAAAAAGTATATTTTAAAAATATAAACTACAAAAGTATCAAAAACAGGAAATTGTATTAAAAAATCACAATAATTGACAAAGAAAATAAGGAAATCGGCCGATATGCACACGCATTAAATATTATTATTATTTATTAGTTTATTACCTACTATAATTTATACCAGTACAGAAATGTTTTATATGACAAGCGTATAACCACTCGTGTGAATCGATCAGACTACACTATATTCTCTGGTATTCGATAATAATAATTGTAATAATTGTGGAATTATTCCATTATATTATTATTGCCTATATAGTATATAGTATATAATATAATAATAATTCGTTTGATGATAATGATATATTATCAATATAAATGTTGTGATTATATAATAACATCATTATTAACCAAAACGTTTTATTTAATATATTTTACAATCGACTCAAACATCATACGATAGAAGCGGACACGTTATCGTGGTAATAAATATACATTTGTTAGATTTGATTTAGTGAATTTAAATATTTTTAAAAAACCATTTGAATTTGTTTTATTTTATTTTTGGTCATCTTTAAACAGTTAGCATAACATACATATACTTGTATATTGTATAATATAGTTTTAAGTGTTTAAAAAGTATATAGAAGTTATACAACAGTAAGTATATATATAAATGATATTCAAAATGAGACAAGCTTTCACGATTTGACAGTCATTTTTAAAAGCTATATACGCCTAATCTAGTTTATTATATCTTATATTACGTGACGAACGACATCAATCTGGATATATATTTTTTATTATTATTATTATTATTATTATTACATCCATTAGACGAGGTAATCAAAAAACCGTTCGGATCGTTTGAAAAAACATGTATGGACGAGACGGTACCTATATCTATATGAGCACCGGAGGGACCTGCAGGGAATATAAAATATAATAATATAAGACGCATTCGTCCATCACCATCATATTATAAGTTTTAGTTTTGATTTTAAATGCGTTTCTCAAAATAATTCGAGACGTTTTTCGAAATTCCGTCAAAATCCAAAATAATTCTCATATATACCTATACTAGATATATAATATTATAACGCCGAATTCAAATGATATCTAATGGACTTGAACGCGACATTTTGTGTATACGCGTGAAATACATTACAAGTGCCTATACTATATAACTTCATTAGCAAATCACAACGCAACAGGTGTTTTTGAATCGGTCGGTGGAAAAAAAACAAGTCGGGTCATCGACATTGCAGACCGGATTGGTATGAAATATAATAACGTATATATATACACATTGTATTATATTTACCTCGGCTATATAGGAACGCCGTGTAAATGTGAAAGTTTCCATATATGAACGGTCATCGAAAATAAAACAAAATATTTTCAACCCGAAACGTTTTTACCAGTATCTATATATAAACTTATTAATATATTGTATATAATTATTTCTATTGATAATACTGTTTCGAATAATTTCGATACAAAATTTTTAATAAAATTTTCGGAAAACTGTTCAGAAAATACCTATTTAATAGTGATCTCGGCGGTACCTACTCGATCAGGAAGTAGGTATAGTGTAATTTTAGATTTAAAAGCAATGACAGGTAAACCGCACGATTCTAAACAAATAATAATTCGGTTTATTATACACATGATATAGAATATCGATTATGTAAGTAAATACATAAAAACCAAAAAGATTAAATAACGTTTTATTACAATTACTTTGGAGTCGCCTGGAAAAAAAACTTTTTGAGGCACGTACCTAGTTTTTTTTTATGAAAAATATATCGATTGTACCTATCAATTTTAGAAAAGGGGATGTAAAAATATAAATTGTGCCTCATTAGTCACTATAATTGCCTATATTTTCTACTATAAATCAGCCATATGTTATTCGTACATGATCCAGATATTATACGTGCACACAGAAAATAAAAAACATGGTTGCAAATTTAAAGAATCAAATATTGCCGGCATTACAACGAAATCACGAAAATCCATTTCATCCACCATTGATCGTCATTTATACAAATATAGATACCTATGTAAAAATAATAAATATTATCACGAAAAAAGTTTTAAAATGGTATCTACAAAAAAATTATGACTATCGATTTTTAAGAATTTTTTAAAACTATATATATATATAAATAAGGTAACTTATATGGAATTTTATTGAAGAAAATATTAACGAATAAGACCTAATAAAACCTAGGGATAAATAACATGAAATCGGTTAAAAAAATTTTGAAAATTTTATCACGTCTACAATATCAATTATGGTAATGCTACTGTTAATGAACTAGAATAAATTTCCAGTCTCAACACTATTATTTGCTGCACTACACTATAATTCAAAAATCTACTTCTTTGTTAATTAGACGCTATTTTCTCGTACAAATAAGAAAACCATAATGGAAAAATCTAATAACTACTTATATTTCTTTAAAATATCGACCGCCGGAAGACATTTTCTACCAAAAAGTTCTCTAACTCCCCTCCTTCTACACAAATACGTATATAGGAGGTACCTGTACATATAAAAACTTCACTCTGAATCTAAAAAAAAAAAAAAAAAAAAAATGAAACATCAAATAGATATAATATACACCCGTCTAGATTTATATATTCGATTCGTTTAAAATAATATATTATACGATTATAGTTCCGAGTCGGTTTTCCATTCGTTGATTTTCCATTATTCAAACGCTGCTGCAACTATGTATTAATCATGTAGAATAATAAAACATAATATTATATATATTTGTGTAGGACGATCCGGAGGAGTGTACGTATATACGTATAAAATTTCAACACTCGCAATTATATACAACACTATATATTATTATACTTTGAAAAAATATTCGTGTGTCGTAATGGCCGCATTATCGTTAGTTTTATGCTAATGTCACACGCGTGCAGAGTCCGTTATATACATGATAATATTTGTTAAGATTCAAGTCTTCAGCACTCCTATCTGAATACAATTTATTAGGTATTGCGATTAAACTATACTGTGTTTTTAGATTGTTTAAATTCGTAAAAAATTGAAAAGTAAACTCAAAATGCAACGAAAAATATAGAGATACCCATAAATACCTACTTGAAAATATAAAGTCTGTGGGATTTAGTTTAGAGTCATTATAATAAATATATATTATTATACGTAACGTTTAACTTTATCTTCCTACCAATATTATGAAACTATACAACAAAATATGGTAGGTACCTATATGAAATTTTACTTAGAGATAAAAAGTGATCAAAACATAAAAAACTACATAATGCGACTAAATTAGGATAAAAAAATAGTGACCATTAAAGATCATTTTGATATTTCATACTATCTGTATAATATATTATTTTAAGGAGTTTGTTTAAACATTTTCCTAAACCCGCGAGTTCTATCCTCGATGGTGTTCAGATAAAACTATTGATTTCTTGAAATTATTATGCAAGTTATTATCGTAGATATAATCGTGTTTAATTACAATATGATTACGTCTAAAAGAAAAAAGGCTAAAATATGCACTTTATTACATGAAAGCCGTTTTATGTTCTGGATAATGTATCGAAATCAACTATTTATCGTTGACGAATTTGCACTGCTGTATATAATAATATACGATCAATATAATACATAAACAATTGAATTAACCGTGGAAATCGACCGTGTTTATCGATTAAATTTCATGTTCCCGTACCAATATATTATTTAAATTACTCAATCAAGTGACTTGTACTTGAATTTCGGTAAAAATTAAAATTATTTTTAGTTGAAAATCTTAGTCCAACTTCTTGCTATTTAAAAACGATATCGATTAATAATAATTAGCTAGTGGGTAATATGCCCAGTGACATATTTTGGAAATTTTTCCGGGGGGGGGGGGGTGTCTAAGATATGCATGCACATAACTAGATTTCCCCCCCCCCATTTTTTGGCCAATTTCAGGTGATGAACAAAAATAAATCCTGTCAGTAGGCCATGGAAGCACTTTCGCTCGTAAGGTAGGATACTGGTGGATAATATTATGTTTAATTCAGAAACAATTTCTTCTAATAATGTAAATATAATTCTAAATGTACAACGTAACATATAGATATTGTAGTAAAATACATACTCTGTGAAAATTTCCAATTTTCAACTCCTATATTTTTTTAAATTATGGGAAAATAACTCATTATTTTGCCTTCCAGGTTTAGTTTTCCCTCAAAACTCTATAGAAAAAGTATAAATAACCTCTTCAGAACCATCCTGATCACATTTACATATGTAACTATTGGATCGTACAGAGATGTAGTAAATTGTGCTTTTGCTGCACCTAAAACATATTCTCTATTTGCATGTAATGAATATGTTTTATGGGATTAATATTCTAAATAAATAAACACTTGATTGATTTTACATTAATTAGTTTTTTAAAAAAAAATATCTATAATATTATATTTTTATAATAATTTTATCGAAAAAATCACAATAGGTAGGTATCTAAGATTTTCTCATATTTTTCCCATCAACAACCTTCTAAAATCCTTGACAAAATTTAGAAAAATTTGCTATTTTTAATTTTATATGGATGGATTTTTGCACTAAAACTGCTATTTCTCAGAAAGTGCATTTTCTAAAACATGTTTTTATAAAAAGAAAAATAGCTAAAATCCATGTTTTGATATCTAATATTGTAATTATTAAATATTGTAAAAAAAAGATCAACCTATTTTTTTAAGCCATTTTACTCCAATTTTTTTTATGCACTGGCATGTGCCAAATAAATATGTAATATTATACAAATATTTATTTATTAATACAAATATGTATTCCACATAATATTTACGATAATGAACCGTCGAAAAACACGATGTTTTTTAGAGTTTCGTGAGGAAACATTGTTATAGTATAATTTTCAGTCCGTCGGGGCCCGGACAAAAAAGTTTTGGCTCAAGTTTTGAAAGAGAAAGCGAGAAGAGAGAAAACCGAACACATACGAGCGCAAACATCTGGAATCTGGTCGCGATCCTATATACGTATATATAGTATGTAGTTGCCGCGCTGCAGTTGTTGTATAATATTATAGGCGAGGTTCGAATAATATATAAGATACACTGCAACCGCGAGAAACTCAAGATACACATGATGTGTATATATACGATGTAATAATATTACCAACGGAAAAAAAAAACCGAAAATGTGAAGCAATAAAAACGTACATAAAAGCATACTGACGACATTCATTTCTCGAAATTATACACACATATGTATTATTGTCGTTTTATAGTACCTACCAGCTGCAGCGGGATTCTATATGGCAAAGAAATAATATAGTATTGTAAAGTAAAAAAACCTCTAATAATTTGGTATCGTCTTCTTCGTATATATATATAGTAGATTATAGATTGGTTATACACCTAAGCGCGACTAGAGGAAGCTTGGGGGCTTAGACCCCTTAAAATTATTCATAGCCCTGAAAAATAAAATTGTTTTCTTATAATTGATATTAAAGTAAATGAGTTTTAAAATTGTTGTCTTATGATTCATTTTTGTAATACGTTTTTTTTTTGGAAATAATTCAACGAAAAAGTTTATAACTTTTTTTTTTTGCTTATTCACGTTTTTTTAGACAATATTATATGTAAAGTCTCTCCCCAAGATTTCAGAGCTACCTGGTTATACATTAAAATATAGTAATTTATTCACATCGAAAAAGTACTAGTCTCAAATATTGAAGTTTTTCTAATGTTTTTCGAATGTATATACATTTTATAAAAGAAAAACGGTCAGTATAAGGGGTGAAAGCGCTTTGCTCGTCGGACAGGATACATATTATGCGCGTTTGAAAGCAATAATGGTAAATAAAATATATCGTCTTTCGATAAAAAGTGAGTCTCAATGGAACTCGGTGTAATAAATAAATAGTAAAATATATAACCGTGACAAATTTAGATACTTATTATTTTTATCGTTACATTGGTACGCGCTATAGCTTAAGAAAACTACTGGGAAAATCAATAAATTACCTGTTAAAAGTACTGTTTAAAACGAATTTTCGCTATTAAAAAAATTAAAGCTCTTTATACCTCAAAACTCCTACTTGACTACTTCTACCCGAAATGTAAAAAATAAATAAATATCGTTGTAAAACCAAGAGATTAAAGTATAGGTATATAATAATATGAATAATTTTACAACACATAATTTCGTTTTCACATTATTTGTTGCGCATACACTCGTTTGTTTATTGTTTATAATTTAATTTTTTATCCATTTTGAATAAAAAATCACGATATTGCATATGTATATAGACGTATTTGTGTGTGTGTGTGTGTGTGTGTGTGTGTGTGTCGGCGATGACATATAATATAGCGACGTTACAATATAATGAACTACGGTGTCTTGTAAATTTTTACCAAGTTTTTTAGTATAATATTATTGCAGTATATAGTGCCTACATACTGGGCTTATACAAAATACAATAATAATAATAACAATAGAAGATATTGAAAATATTGTACGAATAAATATTTCGATAATTTTAATTAAAAAATATAACGATATTACATATTAAGATTTAAATTGTTAAAAATAAAAAAAATAAAAATGGAATGCTTTTATAAAACACATTATTTTTTGATATTTTACTCGGATTATATTTTCATCCCATGGACATGGACGGATTTATTTTTTTGACATTTTTTGGTAGATTACCGCAACAAGATACCGAAAAATAAAGGTGGAGGTCCCATTCGTCCCACACACACATACGCGTGTATATCGATATCAACGACTTAGGCCCCCCATAGAATTCCGTGGGTTTAAAAAAAAAAAAAAATTAATGCTGGGCTACATCGCCGCAGTTACAACACAAATCCACCTTGACATTCTCACATTTCAAACGCGTTATGTACTCGTTTTCCTGTTTAACCTACCAACATTCCAACGCGCATACACACGACTGGCTTGTCGTCTTGGAAAAGAAAGAGAGAGAAAAAGAGAGAGAGATAGGTTAAAAAAAAAATATATATATATATATATGTGTGTACACACAACTCGACGTCAAAGGGATGCGTGTTCCTCGCATATGTGTGCATATAATATACCGTCACTGCATTTCGGTCGACATAATAATATGATATTAAACATTTTTTATTTCGTAGCAACAATCATAGACATATATTAACTAAATGACTGCACATTCAGAATTCTGTCAAACGATACATTCAGACAATATTTTACAATAGCAAACGAAGAATTGTGCAAGGATAACAACCGTATAGCGTTTAATTCATAAGTGTTCTGATTATTATCATTACATTTTAAACAAAAAAATGTGATATAGGTAATATAAACATATAGCATTGGAACAAATGAGTCAAAAATTAATTTTTCCCTCCATGTATTTCCTTCTTCTAGCTTATCTGTCTGAAGATTTTTGACTTGAAATGCAGTCCACATAATAGGTCTAATAACAGAAATATATTTCTGTCATTAGACCTATTATATACCTTCCTCAAATTAAGCTTCCTATCTATATTAACTCGGACATTAAAAAAAAAAATAAGAAAAATCTATAGCTAATAAATTATATTAATATAAAAAAAGCTGCTTCTATCGTTATAGTATTTTGAAATTAATCAGAAAAACGGCATTATTATCATATATTCAATCCATAATAATGCTTTTTTTCAAAAAATTTAAAATCTTTTCATTTTCTATAATTTCTTTATTGTAATAGACTTAAAAATATGTCGTTTTTAGCTTAAAATACGTTTGTGTCTATTTAAAATTATATAATCAAGATGATATAGAAAACTAATTTTCAAAATATCAAATTTTAACCAGTGAAATAATATATAGAATAAACCAAAAGAATTCGATAGATTTTATATATTTAACACCATTTTTTAGGAGGTTACTGCATGAATCAACGTTTCAAAAAGAAACAAGAACTCAAATAGTTTTATTTTTCCACAAACAAAAATTTTTAAATTTATTTTAGTGATCAGAAATAATTTTTATGTGGCCATAATGCAATTTCTAAAAACTTATTATTTTTTTTTTTTTTAAACCAAGTACTTATTTGATTTTTAATTGTTGGCCACCAAAACCCTCCACTAATTAGTTTAAGACTATAGACTAAGTGGGTCTTCCAAATCATTTCAATTTATTCTTACTCTCCCTACGAAATATCTAATTATATATAAACCAATAGATTAAATTAGATACGTAATAAATTTTAAAATTTTCAGTTGCAAACAAACTGTCATATAATCCCATCAGATTTCACCTGCCATAGAGTAGGAATATATAGAGGATATGATCGTTAATAAACTTATATGCATACACTAAACAAGGATCACATTCTTCGGACGATTATATCGTCATTCGTCCTTAATGTTATATTTTATAGTACCTATATATATGTCAAGAAAGATTTATCCGAATAATATTTATATATGTATACACAAACAACAAAATGATTTCAAATAGACGTTAAAAACTGCAAGGCCATATCTGAAGGAGGGGAGAGGAGTTCATTAGGTCAGGACCCCCCTCAGAATTTTTCAATATAAATATATTTTAATACATTAAGAAAAAAAAATGTTAACATAAAAAATTTGGACTAAAATTATAAAATATATTTTGATCCCTCCCAGAAAAATATGTAGATACGACAAAATGTGTCTTGAGTAATGTGTGACGATGGAATTGATCGTACTCACAAGCGCAACTAGGGAAGGGCTTCTGAGGCTTAGCCCCCCAAAATAAAACTGTTTTCATAAAATTGATATAAAATAAACGAATTTCAAAATTGTTATCTTATGATTGTTTTTTGGGAAGTAATTCAATGAAAAAGTTGATGACCTTTTTTTTATTTTTTGCTTATTTACGTTTTTTTAGACAATATTATGGGTTTAGCTCCCCCCCCATATTTCATAGCTAGTGGCACCACTGTTTGTAGTGTATACAGTCCACTAGATTAAAATATTATTATTATTATTATTAGGCCTATTTTGTCACGTTATTTTATTTGATTCGCGATAATTTTACAGTTTCGATCATTTAATAACAATATAATATAATATTATACTCTAATTCTGTCTATGCATTGATTTTTGAACAAATTAAACTATGAAGAAAATGACATGATACATTTGTATTTTACTACGACTGCGCATATACCAGTAAAAAATCGTTATATTATACTTATAACTTATAACTTAAAGTAATAAATATTAGGAAAATTCAACGTTTTACTTAATTTGGAAATATACAAATATTTGATGATTTAATATTTAATAAAATATGTTGTTTTGGCACAACATTATATATCAAAAAAATTAAATATTTAATTACATGGAAAAAATTCTTATTAATAGGACACCACGCCAATCATTTTCAATAGGTAGTAATAACACTTGTACGAAAAAAAATGAAATTACCTCTTAAAATGATTTTATAGACTATAGTTAAAATACCTATGTTAAGGTTTATAGAAAACAATATTCTGTAGGTAATCTCATAAAAATACTAATTACCAAAAAAGTTACACTTATTTAAAGAAAAAATACAAAAATACAAGGATTATTGTATATTCAATGTTATGCTACCTATGTTTAGAGAAGGGTTAAGAAATAAGAGAAAAAGAGAAGAATAAAAAAATGCCTATGAGATCGTTTCAGAAATATTAACCTTTAAATATTTTATAATATTGTTATTCTAATAATCTTTATGTTATTGTCTTCTTATTATCATACGTACCATAATTTACCTTAGGCGCAACCCCGTTTTATATATAAATAAATATAAAAAAAATAAGTGTTTTAAACTAAAATTTAAAATGCCTTTTTGCTTGAATTTCGTAAATATATTTTTGAATATTTTGTTATGATTACATAACAATGAAAATAATGGCATGGATACAGGATTATTTAAAAATTATTACTTTTAAAATGGTATTTAAACATTTTTTAATTGTTAAATAAAATTTATTCTTAAAATTTCCTAAAAATGTCCTATACATATGTAATTAAAAATATTAATATTATATATTGTCGCCTATAATAATTGCTGGTCAAGTATATAAATTAACTTATTGAGAACGTTTCAATTTTTAAATTATATATAAACTATGACTTTAAGCTATATAGTTTTGTATAAATATTAAATATTAACTCAAAACGTATATTTATTGAAATTAGATGACAAATTATAATAAATATAAACTCATGTTAAGTCGATAAATCATCTTAAATCTTTATTCGGGCGCAATTACTATAGGTAAGTACCTACCTATACATATTATAGTCTATTATTATATAATATAATAAAATATTGCTATAGACTTCGGCTTATTTTTTTTTAACCTTCTATAAATATAAATACTCTTTTATTTCTTAAATTCTAAATATTTTAGATTTTAACACCCCCCCCCCCACACACACACACCAAATAATTCAATATGACCCTCCAAACTTGTCCCTTTTTAAAAATTGTTTATCCATTTTTCAGATTAAGACTTTTTTAAGACCAGATTTAAACGCGTTTTGAATACCTCTAGAAATATTTATTATACGAGTATGTTATATAACATTGCCTTCCAAAATTCAAATGAACGATGGATCTGTTGAAAGCTTGTTGGATACCAAAATATTTAGATTGCGTTGAATAATGGAACATGATAAAATTATTGCAAATGTTATCAAAAATTATAGGTACACCACCTACTATCACGTATGCATTTAAATATTTTCAAAATATACGTTTTACATTTTATTATTTATAATTTTATTTAGTTTATACTTTATATTACACCTATACCTTGAAATATTTAAAATATGAATTTCAATGACACAATTATTTGTGCAAACATATACAATGCTGCGTTATGAATTTAAGAAGAGTAAACATTGAATGTAATTTACTAAAAAAATTCATGAGAAACAGATGAACTACTTATTTTAAAATATCTCACGAAGTTTCATAAAACTAAAGCACTCAGTGATTTCAAAGAAAGACAACAATAACAGAAATTTTAGAAAAATAATTAACATAAATTAAAAATTAATTGTTTTAATTGATTTAGATTAATAGATTTAGACTTAATTGACTTAGAATCACGGATTTATAATAGAAAAAACTCAGTAGTCAATGTTATCATAAACTCTCCAATACTAATTATTGATAAGAATATATCAATCAGAAAAATCGGTAAAATAAACGTTGGATCCGATGGAAATTTAGTTGGTAACGTTGAACTTTGGAACAAGATGCAGCAGTAAAATATTGTCAAATTGTTGAATTTTGGAATGTATTTTATAATTTTGATTAAACAACGCTAACTTTTGTGAGAGACCTTAATATACCTAGTTGTAGTATACTTTTATATAGGTACTATAGATTTTTCGACAGTTTAGTGTTTAATTTTATCGAATACCCGAGACTTGTTATAAACCACACCCATCATCATAAAGCACATTATATTATACCCGTGTTATACAAACCGTTTTTATAGTTGTTAAGTATAACAAATTGCTATTTAATACAATTTAATGGATTTTAAATGCATTTCAATTACAAATCGGCACCAGCTCTTAATGATAAGCCCCATCGATTAATAACAAAAATAATCGTACTTCACGTTGAACACGGGGGTGGTTTGTTTGAGCATATATATATATGTATAGCTGTATAGGGCGCGTTAAATGAGAACCACCAGCAGATTCAAAACAGTAATAAAATATATTACAGTGATCCTCTTTTTGATCAATGTCCCTGCACCCTTTGCGTATAAACCAATTCAATTTCGAATGTATATATAATATATATATATACCACTAGACATTCCAAGTTTGGTTTTAAATCTAAAAATAAATAATTAAAATATTATGTATACTATTCATAAATAGGGCATGCATGTTGATGCCTTAAAAAATGCATTTATGAGCTAAAACACACAATAATTTCGTAAAAACCTACAAAAATGCCCTTAAAATTTAATTTATAATCTAAAAATATAAAAAAAAAACCTTTAAAATTGTTTAAATTACTTGAATTATATATTGTATTATAATATTAATATAATATACGACGTATTTTATATTTCTTATTTACAGTTTTTTCCTAACTTTTTACAGTATAATGTACATTTTTATAACTAAAATGTATGCACAAATGTTAAATTGTAAATTAAAAAATATATATTACCTACATAAAATAATGATACAAAAATAGATTAGGTACGTAAAATAATAATAATAAAAAAAAAACAATAATACTTTGTTGTTGAATAAATAGTTAAATAGTTAAAAAAAATGACTTTTAAAAGTAAAAATGTAAAATAAAAATATTGGTTATTTAGATTCGTATATGTTATTGAATCATATTTTTAGCTACAGAAAAGCATCACCTAAGATGCTAAAAAAAATGCAAAAGTCATCAACATCCGGGCCCTACTCATTACTCGTATATATAATAATAATATAATAAATCCATTGGTTTCCGGAGGGGGGAGGTTCAAATTATTTTTTCGGGCAAGCGATTAAAATGTGGTATGAACCGGATCCTATTAGACATTTTGTACACTAGATTTCTGATTACCAGAGATTTACAAAGATTTCCTGAGATTTTTAAAGATTATACCAGATTTAAAAAAAAATTTTACCGATTTCCACAAAAGCGTTTATTCCCCCGACCACGATTAAATGTTCAAGACGTCCATATGTTCCACGTACCTAACCTAAAAAACGTTAAATTATAATAAAAACTACCCCTATTATAATATACTTTTAATCGTGTTCATTATATTATATTCAATTCTAATAATATCTAATATCTAAACAGCACTATATAAAATAACGAAAAATAATTTTCATTTTGATTTAATGTTTTCGACTCGAACATCATACAAACATATTAGAGGGTGCTTCGAAATCAAAATTTAGGTGTCGAACTAAACTTTAAGTTTGTTTGTCGAACCCAAACCCGAACTGAACTTTTAGTGTAATGCCGAATTGAAACCTGAACTGAAGTTCAAAAAAAACAAAAGGTAAAAAAAAAAAAATGGTAATCAACAACAAATTTATATATACTTTTTACATAACATAAATGTAATACGTATATAAAAAATAGTTTGTCCAAGTTTGAACTCTTTAATCGAGTTCGGTTCGGTTCGATCTTTTACAACTTAAGTTCGACTTTTTCGAACAGAACTGAACTCTTGAAATTCGGTTTGATTTTTCGAACTTCAAACTGTTCAACCCACCTTTAAAATATATTATAGTTGGACTTTTAGAACGCAACGAAAATATTAAAATATTTTAAAATATTTAAACATTTTAAATTCCCTTGGATCTTGTTTGTAACTTAGTCACGGCGTTCTCTGGAAAACAATTAAAACCAACATACCTAATATAATATGACACTATACTTATAATATTGTTAGGAAAGTATTATTATAGTCATGAATCATGATGTCGTAAAAAAATATATATATATATATCGAATTGATCAACGAGGACGTGAAATTTTATAATAAACATAAACTGTATTATACTATATAATATTATACAATATACATTATAGGTATAAAAATATACGTACCTATCTACGTTAGTCATTATAATATATATATATATATATATATATTTACCCACCCATAGGCTATAACCCTAGAAACAGGATATTTTGTTGGTAATTTTTATATTTTTTTTCCTGTAAATCCTACGTCATTCAAATTTGAAAGCTACAATAATTCTACAAATATTCATATATCTATATAATATATGTTTCAAATTCGTATTCAGAATATTAAATTTTGTATTTTTTCTACGCATTTTAGAGTATTTTTAACTTTATAATAAATACATCGTTTTGTTTTTTGACGTAATTTCTTTATATTATATATTAGGGTATACATTTTTTTTGTAAAATTGTAAGATAGGTATATACATATTGCACAGGTGTGAATTTACTGGGCGATGTGGGGTTATCACATCGCCCAGTAAAAAAGTTGGAATTTCAAACAACGAAACTGTCAACCATTTCACTAATATGATTCTAATAAAAGATTCGGACTAGGTCCGACAAACAACACGGATATATCTGATATATCATACCAAACCATCCCTGTTTCGAGATTTTATCATTCCCTGTAGTCATATAATTATTTATTTTTCTAACCACTGTTTCAATCATAATCATCTCAAAATTCACTCCTTCAGGTCAACATTCATTTTCACTCTCATCCTTTTACACTCTTACACTGACAAAATTGATTGTGACGTTCGTCGCATTCTTGCTTCGATTGTTCTTTTATACACTTCACAACAGGCACATCCATTTCTCTTTCCTTTCTTGACTTAGTATTCCTCGCCAATTATTAAACATGTTTATACGTCTAACTCTCGAGTTTCCACTGTATTTTATCTTTTTATCTCTTATCATCCTCAAATCTGGATTTTCTATTAAAATTTGTTTTATACCAATATCTATATAATATTATGTAATCATCGAACTGTATACATTATAAATACGTCATAAAAATAAGGATAGGTATAACACAATTTCGTACGGTACTTTTGGACAAACAAATTTGAAGTATATATGATTATTTCTGATCTTTTACTTTCGATTTCTATGTTGCAATGTTGCCATATTCATAAAAATTATATTATTTATATACCAATATAACATAATATTCGTCGTGGTTTTTATACCGTATGTATAATATAACTGTCGTTATTATTATATTTTATCAGGTTGTAATATTAAATTGTATTAATTGTACATAGTGGGACGTAGGTACAAATAGGTACATACATAATATAATATAACAATAACTGCAACCTTATTAGCATACAACTTGGCTTAGTCAGAGAGTAAAATTTCATTCTCGAAATAACATTTGACGATATTTCAAAATGTTGTAAATTTTTTTAAATCTTACGTGACTTTTTGATTTAGCGACCAAGGATGAGGGGAGGGGAGCGGGTGTTATTTTAATATAGTTTGTGTGTTAAAAAAAAAAAAAAAAAAACGTACGCAATCTCATTTTTTTGCGGAAAATTCCGATTTTATTTGTTTTATTTTTTAATAGTTTTTGGATAGAGAACGTAAATCGACGTCGGTATATTTTCTGCTTACATCGATTCTGTACCGTTCGCAAACACGCTCTCACACGCACACCGACACACACGAAATCCTCTCATTTTCCCGTGGACACGTGGAACCGTAGCCTTGTCAAAGCACTTACACGTACCATATATACCATACATTTACACACACACACATATACACGGACTCACTTACACATATACACGTACACACACACATACTCAACCACAATAATAATATGTATACACGCATGCAGCGTTTTAACCCTTTTCTCATTCTCTCTCGCTCTCTCGTTCCCACACAGAACAGGCCGACAAGTCACACACACACACATATACATACAGAAGAGGCATTTAGAGGGAGAGGCGAGTTGGGACGCTGACAAAATACTTGTACACACACACACACACACACACACATGTATTCACATACACTCAAACACTCACATTCTCTCACACTGCACACACTCGCACTCACGTACGTAGACACTGGGCGCGGTGTGGACGCCACTGGCACTGGCAGTGGCGGCGGGACCCGCATGCCTATGAAACCGGCTATGTATGCGTGTCGTGTACTACTACAACTCTGCGGATAAAACGGCTACAAGAGAAAAAGCGCGGGACGCAATCGTGGCGCCGTTCACACACACAATAGGGATGGTCGTCCGAGAAAACGTTAATTTTTGATTTTTCAATTATGTTTTTTTTTTTTTTTTCTGTCCGATTAGAATTATTATCCGGGTAAACGAATTGTTGTTGGTGAAATGGTCATATTCCAGAGTGAAATCGTTTGAACGCCGACGAAAAATTTCAAAAACGAAAAACCCTCTCGAGAAAATTGTACGAAAAAATGTGTAGTTTGTATTAGGTAATAATATACCTAATATATTAATATTTTGTACATCGGAAACAAGTTCACACAATGGGTTTTTCAAGTCTCCGACAATCATTATTATTATTATTATTATTATTAGTAAGGTATATAAAGGTATCTCTAGAGAGAGAAAGAAAGAGAAACATACAGGTTACCTGCAGACGACGACCCGTCGAGTGGTGTGCACACACACCTGCTGCTACTATATAGCACTCACAGACTCACTACAATATAATATTATACTCTCTACGTGGTCTCTCGGTTCGAGAATGGACATTTTTACGATTACTTGAAGAACAGTAAAGTCTGAGGGCTGACGTTTGACTTTTTTTCGGTCACGACGAGAATCGTTTTTTATTTTTATCGAATGACCCATGGGATAAAAAAACACAATATTTACCAAGTATTTACTGAGCGTAACCACAAGTTTACATAACGAATACTATTGCTGCTGCTGCTGCAGGCCAACGACATTAATAATATTAATTTTCACATTTTAACAGTCACATCATCCGAAAGATTCTTTCCACACCTTTATTTTTAGTCTACGTATATGCATATAATATATCATTTAATTCGTCGAATTTTTTCGATTAAATTCGATTTTTACACAGAGACAACTCTTGCATACTTGTTGATGACCAGCGACCATACTATCATAATATTATAAGTACTTGTATAATACGCAAACTTTACATATCTGCATACGCGCACGTATTTGTTGCAAGAATACATCATATCCAATAATAATATTATTCTCACCGCATATCAGCTTCTCGAAAAAGGTATTTCTCTGGATCAATAAACATCTCATATATATTGTACGCATATATGCGTGTAATATATAGCCGGTTTGGTTCTTTTTTTTTAACCACTCTATATTATATAAACTAGCTCCTTGGAACAGAAAATTTCCTCCACAATTATTGTATAGACTTTCTTGGCATAAATCCAAACAGGTTTAAATCGACTATAATACACTCACATAAATTTTCTAGGTTGATTTACCGTGAGACTTTTAATTAATATACACCTATTACCTACATCTATGTATACCTTTGCGCGATTAAATATACGTTTCTTTTCTACAGTCTACAACCAATATATATATATATATATTATATATTATAACAGGTATAGTATATTATACTATATAGGTATTCCGGTCCAATTAAATTAACGAAAAATCGCATAAATTATGGTCAGATAGGTATAGGTATAAATAAGTAAAAGAGTTTTATTTTAATCTTATAAAAATAAAATATATTATACATTATACAGCGATAGTGTTTTCGAAGTGATTAAAAAAACGGTTTTCTTGTGTATAGCGGGCTCATAGATTTTTATTTAACTCGCTCAAAAACAATAATTTACAATAATAATATGTATTGTTATAATTATTATTATCTATAGACTATACGTATATTATAATAAAACGCTGCACTATAATATACTGAATACATAATTAAAACTACAAGTTACATTTATATTACCTATATTTACTGTTGGAAACACGTAGGTACATAAAAAAAAAGGATAAGAAGTCCAATACTCCAATGTTCACATATAAAATACATTACTGTACGTATTATTGTAAGTTGTAACCCAACGAGTGTTTGATAAATCGCGGGGAAAATAATCGTGAATAAATAGTTGAAAATGAATTGTTACACGAAAATAACATTTTTGCAGTTTGTGTAATACCTATACCAATACCGATACTTATACACTTTGTAATTGTTTATAAATTAAACACAATATTTCCCGATACTTTGAAAACGTTTATTGTTTTAAAATAATTATAGACTAATGTATAAATAATAACACAAAATTAATCGTTTTTCACACCTCCTTGTAAGTATGAATTCCATCGTTGTAAAAGTAAAACCTATTATCGTAAATTATCAATCAATCAAAAATACGAGCACATACGTCTATGTACACTTTGCGATCAACTTTACCAAAAGTAATATTGTGCCGGGTTCACACTAGCCTGACAAAACGGCAACATTCTGTTTTCCAACAAATCCGCGACAAAATGCAAACAATTCGACGGCATTGTCCAAATTGGCGACACAATATTCGTGTGTTTCTGGAGACATTCTAGTAACAAATCGTATTTATTATATAATATATATTTATGTAAATGCAATTATGCGATGCATCGACTATTGCAAATTTTGTCTCCAAAAATTTAAAAATTAACGAAGTTGTTTAATCGGCCTAGTGTCAAAAATGTTAAAAAAATTACCAAAATTTACCTGATTTTAAAAACATTTATCAAAATACCTACATTTTTTTTTTAGGACATTACATCTATATAGATGATTTGTGTATCTTAAGAAAATGCACACGTTATTTTGTGTGGAAAAAAAAACTTATTTATTACCACATTCGTCATACATTTTTTTTTTCTATTATTTCTACTTCTATTCAGTTTCGTTTTGCCGTCACTCGATGGTATCTATATACGGTCACCCAATCTACCAATAGTATCCTATAAATAATATGTTATACAAAACATACTGCAGCAGCAAATAGCAATATGCACAAACGCCATACTTTTCATGAGATTTATTTTTATTTTTATCAGACCTATATTATTATGTCGTACATATCAAACTGGTTGAACATACACATACACGCAATCACTGCAGACTGAAACGCACAGGCCAAACAATCGTACAATATGTTCCAAAAACGGACGATGGCGTGTGCACTCTCTCCCCCCCCCCATCACCATATACAGAAAAAACTCGTAATTTTGGTTTTATATACCATTCGAAATGTAACGCGTATCATATACGTTTTATTACAAATTACAGCAGCTGTACGAGACGCGAGTGTATTTCTAACGATAAAATTTCATCAAACGAAATTATTTTCAAAATACTTGTCGTCCACGGCGAGAGAGAGAACCTTAAATCTTGTAATGCGTATAATATACCCTACACTTACTATATATATCTGTAGGTATACAACGTGAAAGGCGGTTCTGTGAAAACGAAATAATGCGAGTAACACGCGCGCAGGTCGTTCTGCAGTGAACGTTTTCCGTTTTTGTATAATAAAATACATAGTAGTATAGGTATGATCTCGACGGGGTTCGAAATGTGCACCACGTTACGGAATATATATACGTTTATTATTATATTACATATGGAAGCCAAATAATTTGAAACTAACGTGTGCGTTTTTGGATTTCGGAATTTCTTCGGAGACGGCAGTTTTCGTGCTGGGGACAGTGAGCAAAAGAGAGAAGGGAAAAAAAACGAAATAATACACCACGCCGTAGAATATAATAATAATAATATACTGCCACGCGGTGGTGGTCAAAAGGAGTATATAGTTTTGCTGTGCGCGCACACACAACGAATGTCAAATGTCAAGACCTCACTGGTCGTCGAAACAATAGACTTCCTCTTTAACAAATACCGCCATAATTGCATAACGACTACATTACTATAATATTATTATGGTATATCTGTTGTTTAATAACATATTATATGAAAATAATATGTTCATGGGATAAATGTAAAAAATAAAATGATTTTTTTTTTTTGTATTAATTAATTAAATAAATAAAAAGCCCTGGAAAAAACACACAGCGTGTGCTCGTCCGTCGACTCGGCGCGCGCACGAAAAATCTACCCCCCCCCTCGGTTTGTTTATAATCTCTCTAGGACGATTTTTTTGTTTTCTGGATTTTATCACCTTGATTACTTCTAATGGTATATAAAATACCAAGTGTTTGCTAACTCTCGTATACTGTATATATATATATATATATTATTTAATCATTATCGTTCGTGTTGCAGCAGTACACAATGCCATTTCGAGATTTGTGTAATAAAATTAATTTCTTTGGCTCAATAATATAATTACGATACTAATGATTTTGTTGTTCATTTACGTAACATTGAAAAAAAAAAACGGTTTTAAAATCGATTTGATGTTATATTTTATTATAGTCAAGACTGCTGCAGCCACAGAGCCAGGCACTACGAGGTCAAAAATAAAAATACAGTAAAATACCATTTTTTTTTTTTTTTGTTTTGTTATCCGATACAATTTGGCATTAAGTGTATATATCTAATAGCTTAATATATTTTTACTATAAATGTAGGAATAAGTATTATTTAAATATGCGTTTTTCATATTATAATCTTCATAGTTAATTGTTACGTGTCAACGAATGTTATAATTATTAATCAGAGTAAAACCATAACAGAATATTACAAAGTTCAAACTTGAAAAATTATTCTAAAAAGAAATCATCGGGTAAAGATTAACACATCTAAAAATCATTTTACTGTAAAATTATGATAATTTAATTTAAATTATTTTGTATAAATAAGTTGGTAATAGGTAGAGGTACCTATCATAACACTTATAAGACCATATATATCACCCACCTCATTGAATTCTAAAAAAAAAAATCCATCACATTTTATAAAGTAAAACGAGAAATTGTTTATTATATCGATAAAGAGAATAATTAAATGTAGTGTTTTTAATGAAATATTATCGTTAGATATAAAACAAGAGAGTATTTTTAAATGTTAGGTAATAGGTTATAATATAAAGTTGTGTCAAAAACAATCTCAATATCAAAAACTTTACCAGCAAATGTGCTGACATCACAATATTAGGGTACATAAACTTCATGGTTATAACAATAATTTAAGTAATTAATAATTATTATTAATTAGTAATTAGTAATTAATAATATTACAGTATAGTACCGAAGTACGTCACACATTAATTTAGGGAAAACCGATAGGAAAGATAGTAAATCCAACTCAAACACGTGGAGTATCGATAATCGATTACAATACGATATAGTGGTGCACAAGAATACAGACCAAGTACACTGCAGGAACGGGGTTTGTTATTGGCACAGAATGGCTGATATTTTTATTAGAAAAATTAATCATATGGGATAATCGTATCATAATTAAATTAATATTGTGTATTTATTTGGAAAATTATATATTGCATATCTTAATATTGTAGTTTAGGTATATGTAAGTGCAGATAATTGCAATGCAAGTATATATGTAAGTGTAACGTAGTGCAGGGCCGTCCTGAAGAATTTTGGTGGAGGGGGGGAGTGAATATGTGAAAAAAATAATATATTTCTCTTCAATACATAAATTAAGCAATTAAGCATAAAAAAAAAAAAGGCCATCAACTTTTTTTTACTATTTGTCGACTATTTTCCATGGTTGAGGGGGGGGGTGAGACAAATATATAAATATAATATATATTATACAAAATCATACATATATACTTGATAATAATTTGTAAAATTAATTCACGGATAGGATAATATTAAAACCATATTTGAAATTGAGCGGTATTTATGTGTGAACAAATTAATAAATTTGTGCTTTTAAAAACACACACTAGTATACCTGGCAGTAATCAATAAAACGCCTCAGGTTATATTAAATAGGTACTTAATCTTATTGGACAGGATATTTTGAAATTCTACATCAGCTCCAGAATGTCATAACATTTTTAATTGTATATATGAAGTCCCATGATACTATAGTATGTGAAATGTGAAAAATTAATGAAATACATTTTTATAAGAATTGATATTATAATAATTTGTTATAATTATAAGTATTTAGCAAAGTTCTTTTTCAAGTCTGTATGTTATTTATTTAACTCGTATTGAAATTATTTTAATACAATTGAATTATTGTGTTGCTATTTTAATCAATATACCTTATACCTACCTATACAGTATACCTATATAATAATTATTATATTTTCACATTTTTGTTAATATGTTAATGTTTTATACCTACTTATAAATACAATGAAAATTGTTTTAATTAAAAAAATTTACATTTTATTATATGAAAATAAGTATACCTATAATGAATAATATGTATTGAATTTGAAAGTAACGCCAAATCACTTCTTTTGGTAAATCGCGAAATCGATGTGATATACACAAAACTAATAAGTATTGTCAAAAACTATTTGTAAATTAGTTGTAAAAATTCTATAGCCATATCTGTGACGTGTCTAAATCTAATAGTAAAATATATATGTTGTAAAAATGTCAAGTTTATAGAATCATTATTTTCGGAATTCTAAAGAAACAACCAATTTTCTTTCCCGATGTAATTTTTCCTTACACGCGTTTATAGTAAAATTAAATTTTTTCATGTAGGTACCTTGTAAATCAAATTTTCAGCTATAGAATATTGATACATATATATGACGATTGGATAAGTATTTTAGTCAAAAATATATATACCTATATAACGAAAAAACGCATAAACATCTTTATGGAAACGTGAAATACTGGAACCAAGAGATCCCTCGATCGACTCGGAATATTAAATGCATACCTACAACTTAAATATTAAGTAATAAATTGTATTTTTAAACAAATATTTATTAAAAAATTAAGTTAATGGCTCTATTTAAGTCAAAACCGGTGGAGCTCTCGGCACCCAGCCCGACCCTGTATACGTTGTTAAAATGATAATATTATATTATAATATTTTGTTATTTCTTTATCAAGAATTGAATAATTAGATACATACCTATGTACATTGTACCCATTGGTTATACTGACGCATATAGATTAATTTATTGCTAATTTAATCGTTAAAAATGTTATTCCTTCCCAAAGAGCCGTACGGAATGTACAATCAGTGACGACTCTTAATTTTACAGACTGTGTACCTCCCCTCCCTCTTCTATAGTATAGTTTCTGTACACAATGACCACGTTTATTGTCTCCGTCCGACTATAAATAAGTGAAATAGTTTAATAGATATTATAAAAAAAATTGTAAGTTTACGAAAATATATTACTAAAATAATACCCACTCTGAATTAAAAATTTTCAATTTTCTTTCAAAATTTAAGTTTCCAGAACCATTATTTTCTACCACATTTAATAATATCGTATGAATAATAAAAATGTAATATATACAAAAGTGTACCTAAATTAAATTTAATACCTAAAATAAATTATAAAAAATTTAGGTAGGTATCTATATTATATTTTATTTTATATCACTGGTTAAAATAGTTGATTTCACCGTTATTTTTATATACCAAATAAATAAATAGGTTGGTTAGAGCGTAAGACTTTAAGGAGTTAGTGATTGCGAGTCAAATGTCGGCGAGGGTCATTATTTTAGTAGATTTTTTACAATATTTTTTTCCACACACAGTTATCGTAACTAAAATTAATTGTTGCAATTACTATATATTTAGTTGATTCAACTATATTATTATGGACTATGGTTAATATTACTATCAATTGTTCAAGAACTAAAAATATAGTTGATTCAACCGGAGCATACTAGTTGCCTCCCAAAATATACGAATTGCCTCCCGTCCTTTTCGAAAATACAAAGGTAAAAAAAAATATTGGTCGGGTAGTTTTAAATTATATACGAGTTGCCTCCCAAAAATGAACACACATTATTAGTTAGTGGTTCATAAACTTGATACCGTCTGCACTCTGTGCGATAACTGTTATTACGCACTATACGAGCATAGAGCAATTATTAATATTGCTACGTTCAAAATTGTCGTGATTATTTTCTTGTTTCTGTTCTGTGTTTTTCCAAACGTATCGTTATTTTGGTGTTTTATTATTTGTCTTAATTACTTGGGTTTAATTATTTGTGACATATTGTACATATTACCATTAATTATATATTATATATATAATCAATGATATTACATATTACACATGATACCTACTTGTGATATTTTATAATACCTAATA